>RPOG01004161.1:17602-49485 GCA_008086565.1 Thalassoma bifasciatum
CGACGCCCCGTCTCACCCCAGGTTCTGGAAATAGCAGCGACTCAGCAGTTCTAAGAATGACTTTCCTTTTCAGACGGTGAAACTCAGGAGGTCAGCGCACGCACTCTCAGGGATTATCAAATATTCTGCGGTGCTCAACATAAGCAGGCCCAGATGAATTTATCAGGATATCAAAAAGCCTGAGGCCTGATGTAGTGTCAATATGAAACAGTAAGCGGTTTTGTGCATCAGACATATTGAACAGGCTTTACAGGAGGATGAGGTAAATCCGTCCAGCTTTATCAACATGTGACAGACGTAATCAGCGTCTGAAACAAGCCTCTGCACATTCAATCTCAAGTCTGCTCTATGACTTAACATCCTACTGGACTATTTATTCCTGCTGCATTCTGGGTCAGGAACAATGATGTGTCTGAGTCATCCTCGCCGCGGCGTCGTGGTTGGCTCCAACACTCGGCTGCTAAAAGTCACAGGATGATGACATGTTTCTGTAAAGGTGCTGTTATTCAGAGCAAAGCTGCAGTTTCACCTGGAGGATTCTGGGGCTTTGATTAATTGTGCTTCACGGTGATTTATGAGGCTAAAACTGCTGTTCAGAGAGAAACTTAGCAGGAAGGCGAGAGTCGGTCTGCAAAAACATAACCACATGACGACGACGTGGACAGCTGAGCGACACACACATTAACCTCGTTCAGAGGAGTGAAGTGACTCTCAGTGAGTCAGAGCAGGAAACAGAAAGAAAGATCAACGTAAACTGACTCAGGGTAAACGTTACAGTAACACGACCGTCAGAAGTACCTGAGCTAATCATCTATTTTCCACCTGAGTCGTGGGTGTTTGGAGCCTGTCACAGCTTAATACCTGCAGAGAAAAACCATGAACGCACACGCAGAAAATACAAACTCTACACTAGAGCTGGCAAATTAGATTTAATCACAATATTCTAATTGCCAGCAGTGCAACATTTCTATAATCCAAAAACAGTCAGAATACCTAAGACAATTTTTTTTTTCATTAGATGTTTTCAACCAGAGAAACAAAACTGCCTTGAAAAGCAGCAAAAAAAAGCAAGAAGTAGCAATAAAATAAGTTTAAGGTGGAAAAATAGTCATAAAGCAGCAAAACTTCGCAAGGATGTTGGGAGAAAACTTGGAAAATAGTCAGGAAGTAGCAACAAATAATCCAAAAGTGGCAAGAAATGAGTGAATAGTGACTAAAGCAACAAAAATTGGTGAGATAAATGTGAAAACTTAGAAAATTGTCAGGTAGAAAATTGGTGAAAAGTGACAAATTGGTAAAAAATGGGTGGAAACTTAAAAAAAGTCAGAAAGTAGTAAAACTTTCCAAAGGTCTTTTCTCTTTAAAATCTCCTTTTGTATTGATATACATAATATTCTAACCTTCAAAGACACTGAATTTTGGGTTTTCATTTTCTGCAACCCATAATAATATCATCGTTACACGTTTGCTATCTCCTGGCGTAAAGTACTAACTACATGAGGCATCACATTTGCAGCTATGGCTTGTTAAAGTCAGTAATGTTGCTTGTCACATCTTTGTTTTATTTAATCCTCCATCGCTGCTTCATCACTTTGAGTTTGAGATGTGAGAACACGCCTGTTTTCTCATGTTTGCTTTGAAGCAAAAACCTGATATGGGATCGTTTTACAGCACTGATACTGCAAAAATAAACATGACAACCTCAGGTGTGAGTAGTTAAAATGTGAGTTAACGACTGAAAGGCTTCTCTCCGCTCTGTATTTTCATCACTTTTCTCCTCCACGTCTGCCAGAATCACATCAACTTTAACAGCAGCTGGTTTCACGGGAGGTAGGATATGAAATCATGAAAGAGTGAAACGACCGCAGGTGCCGGGACAGTTTGACAAATGCACAATTTTAGGGGGAGAATCTGGATGTGAGTGAGGGATTTCCTGTGACAAATGCATAAACTCCAATCTGTACCTCAAATCTCAACATCTCCCAACTTCTCAGATGTGAAATACATGTAGATTTAGAGACAGTGAGTGGGGAGAGCGAGCTGTTTCCCTGTGGGTTCACTCCTGCAGATTTCCTGAGTCCTTGTAGCAGGGATCTTTGATCTGCCTCATTTCCAGCAACTCGAGCAACATGTTGAACAAATGAAACAGCGAAGAACTGATGTAAACTCCTCCACATCAGGTAAACCTGCTGAGCTGCGTTTGAACAGACCGGATATGCAAATGAGGAATACAGAAGGAAACTTTAACAGGAGCCAGAGATGGAAAAGCCTCAGTCCAACACAGCTGCTGTCTGCATAAGAAGCAGCAATAAACTCCAGGAACCAGCTCTGTTCTCCTCAGCAATCATCTCTGCAACTCATGTTCCAGTGAAGGGAGGACGCTGTGTAAAACCTAAATACAAAAAAGAAAGCAATGATTTTCAAATCCTTTCTAACCTTTATTCAAATGAATTCACTACAAAGACAACTGCCAAAAGGCTCAGTCCTTCACAAGCAAAGATGGAGCCAGGTTCACCACTTTGTCAACAACTGCGTGAGCAAATAGTCCAACAGTTTAAGAACAATGTTTCTCAACTTTGTCCAACTGCAGGAATTGATGGATTTCATCATCTACAGACCATAATATCATCAAAAGATTCAGAGAATCTGGAGAAATCTCTGCACGTAAGCAGCAAGGCCCAAAACCAACATTGAATGGCCGTGACCTTTGACCCCTCAGGCGGCGCTGCATTAAAAACCCACATCATTGTGTAAAGGATATTANTGAAACCAAGACACATTCTGCTCCTGTTACAACAGCGTGGCTCTGTAGTAGAAGAGTGCAGCTACTAGACTGACCTGCCTGCAGTCCAGACCTGTCTCCCATTGAAAATGTGTGGAACATTATGAAGAACAAAATACAACAACAGAGACTTTGGGACTGTTGATCAACTGAAGTTGTTCATCAACAAGAATGTGAAAGAATTCCAGCTCCAAAGCTTCAACAATTAGTGTCCTCAGTTCACAAACACTGAACCAGTTAAAGGAAAGAGGAGGAAACAGAGGAAACATCAACCAGTCCAAGCTTTTTAGGATTGGCTGCAGCATCAAATTAAAAATCAGTGAATTCTTTCCAAAAAAAACAAAAATTAAAAAAAAAACATTAAATTGTATCAGTTTGAAGAGTAAATATCTTGCTTTTGTGGAAAAACTCTGCTCTGTACTGTACATAAAGCTGCATTCAGAGGTGTGTGAAGTAAACCTTAGGACCATTAGGGGGCAGCAGAGCCAAAGACAGCCAGCTGCTGTGGACATTTTCATTTCGCCTGTTAAGCGATGAAGAGGGTGGGGATGAGAGAAAAGAGCGAGGAAGAGAAGGTGACGCCTGAGGGTGAGGATGAAAAGAAACAATAAAAATATGAACCAGAAAAAAAAGAGCAAATATAATGTTGACAAATGGAAAAACAATCAGTGTGATAAAAACAGACTCCAGTTTGTGGAGTGTAAAAATGCTGTATGAATATGTTCATTTATGCTCTTTTATTCCACCTGAACTCGTGGGTATTCCTGCTCCTGAAAGCCACACAAAAGCCAAAGTACTCTGTATTTTTTCCACGTCTTGAAAGGTAAGAGTCGGTCGGTCTCAGTGGGAAAGCTCCTCCCTGCTTTCAGAGGTTTGGAGACTTGTCAATTTCTCAGATGGCCGAGCAGTGAAGGCTTGATTTCCTCTAAGTATTCAGTCTCTATTGCTCCCTCGCTGTGTGCATCTGTGTGTGAGCGAGCGAGAGAGAGAGGAAGCCACAGAGAAGGACGAGGGAGAGTTTGCGTGTGTTGGAGTGAAATAGAGAAAAAAAGAGAATGAAATGAGACACAAGACACAGGAAGCAGAGGAAGATGGATGCTACACGTCCCCATCCTTCCCATAATGCATGGCGTGCCACAATGAGAGTCAGGGTTTACATAACCCAGCACAGCTCGGAAGCACACATTTAATTACAAATGGGGATTAGGGAGCAGCGGCGTAATGTTCTAAGTAGTGTGGAAAAAAAAGAAAGGAACAGATTGTTTTAAAGTGCAGGAGGATCTGCTCCTCTCAGGGGAAACATCCTCAGACAAATCTCCGTCTTGATACTCCCGCTTCTCCGGCATTTTCAACAAATGAGTCAACAAAACCAGTTTCTCTGTGAGTCTGTCTACATCCACCTGCAGCATCAGGTTCACACCCAGATTATTTATTTCATCATGTCATACACAAACACAGCCTCATGTCCTTCTCATTCTCTGGATTTGCTCTTTTCTACCCAGACTGGGACATTTACAAGGTCAAAATTTTGACCTTTTTCCTCCTAATTTTAACTTTATTGTCTCACCAGTTTTTCATTTCTATTATTTTAACAGGAGAAAATGGGCTTCTATAGTATCCTGTGAGTATCTGATAAAAACAAAATGGTTTCTTTTTCTGGTTTATGATTTTCAAGTAGGGTTCATCACGCTGCAAAAACTGAAATCCAACCAAGTCATTCTGTCTATTTGTTGTAAAAATTGTCTTATTGTTCTTAATTTGAGCCACATTCACCAGATCAGGTCATAAAAATGTCTTATTTCAAGTTTTTTAAGACAAAAATGAGGTGTAAATTGCTTGTAATAAGTCAAAAAAAATCTGCCAATGGGATAAGATAAATTCACCCGGGTGAAGATGTCTTAAAACAAGAATCTTTTATCTTATCCCATGGGCAGATTTTTCTTACTTGTTACAAGCAATTGATGCCTCATTTTTGTCTTTAAAAACTTGAAATGAGACATTTTTATGACCTTGTCCAGTAAATGTGGCTCCAATCAAGAATAATAAGACAGATTTTACTAAAAATAAGACATAATGATTTGCTTAGATTTCAGTTATTGCAGTGTAAGCTTTTTTAAGGATGAACCACAAAGGCATCGTTGCATTTTGGCCCCTTGTTTCCACAGAAACTGGGTTTTAGCTGACTTAAAATGGAAACTTATGACAACGACCTCCGGAGTGCACTTTTCTGAAACACTGTTTCACCGTTGCCATGCATCAGCAAGCCAGAGTTTTCAGTGGAAATGCTAACATATGCAAACTGGAGTGGGAAATGACGCGTATTTGTTTTGAAAGATAGATTGGGATCAGATCTTACTTTTAAGTCTAATTTTCTTCATTGACGATGACTCTTAACTGGATACACCTTGATGATGAAGTAATGTGTTATTGTTGTTTAAAACGCAACAACAATCAAATGCTGTAGGTTTGTAGTGGAGTTTAGTAACCAGCTACATTTAGCTTTAGCTCCTCACAGCTCGGTGCTCTGAGACGTGTCAGTAACATTAGTGAATCCTGGTTGTGTCCTACCAGGTCTCATCTACCAACTCCAACCTCACCAAGCAGAGCAAACGTAACCTGGCTCTTCATTTTATTGATAGACTCTCAGGTTTGAACAGATCACTGCAGAATAACTGCTGCATGTGGACAGGAATCAACATTAGCACAAACACATTAGAGACTGTTTTAGCCTTTAACTCCTGTTTCAGATTTCTTTTCTCACTGCTAAACTTCGTCGGACAGTCTGGTGTTGTCATAGAAACCTCTGTGAGCCGTAAGTCACTCTGGTCCAATTTGACCAGTTCTGTCTTGTTGGGAAGCTAAGAATTGTGATTTAGAAAAAAAAAACTGTTTTGGCGCTGATAATCCCTTCTTACATCACAGATTATGATCAAGCAAATTCATAAAAATGGGGTTTCGTTGTTGTCATGGAATTTTCCTAATTCCTTATTATTCTACACAATTATTCCCTTAATTTCCTCTGTATGTCTCAAACATAGTCACAGCTCTGTATTTGGCCTTAGATACACACATTCCTGTATTCTTCCAAAGTGAGGACTGTTTCTCTTGTATCAGGATGAGAGGGACATCCTAAGCTGAACTCATTGGTCTCCTAAACAGACATAAACATCAGAAATGATAAATACTGAATACACAGAGAGGTCTGGCAGAATTGACTCTGCACTACACTGCACATCAAAGTGAACTGTCTGTCTCTTCTCCTCGATCGAGCTACATAAACCTTTTCAACTTAAGTCATCTGAGTCCTGAGTTTTCTTCTTCAAGTGGACAAGCTTCCAGAAAATTCCTCAACAGTCGTGATCAATTTCAAACTGCACACAACCGCTTTAAATTTCCATGAGTGAACTGGAAAACAACAACAGTAACAAAAGTTACTTCGTTTCTTGTGTTTTTGGGCAAAACGTTGTGGCCACAATGATGCCATGGTGATAAAGTTAGAGCACAGATGTCGTTTTCATTCACTCATAAAGCAGGGGATGGATAAATAATTTTCCTGCACATTTGTGTTTGACCTTTTTTTCTCATTTTCCATGTGTTGTCCATGACTGGAGACTTGGTCAGTTATATTCTAGGTTTTCTGTGTAAGAACCCTCAGTATGTTCCTCACTGCTTTTCCTTTCCCTGAATAAACGTGTGGAGCTGAGTTTCATCAGTTTCTGCTCCCAAACTGGTCCGAACTGTCAGCCTGATGCTCGTCTGTCTCCAGGCGCCGGCAGCAGGAGAGCGCCATCTTTAACGGCAGGAAACTTAAATCTGCTCAGCGGGAGAGAAGAGAGGAGACGGGCCAGAACATTTCACTCAGACACTCTCCCGCATGTGTGCAGAAAAATTACCCAGCCTGCATGCACGGGAATTAAAATTCAGTCCACATGACCTCCAATCACTCAGGACGTCCTCGCCGCAAAAACCATCATCTCAGCGAACGCGGCGAGGAGAGAGAAATTAGGATGAATCCATTCGAGAGCAGAAAATAAACCCAATTCTCAGCTCAGGACTGTGCATGAAGCCGAACGGCAGAAACATGTGACACAGGAGATAAAGCAGGAGATAATAAACTCATTATTCTGCACGATTCAACGTTTTTTTTCCAAAGCGAGCGAGAAGATAAAGACAAAAGGAGAAAGAAGCAGAAGAGGACGAAAGACAAGAGACTGTTTTCACTGTTGGAGTGAGAAAAGAGCATTTTCTGCTCACAATTCAAACATGTTTCAGCTTCAAGTGGAATCAGAGTAATTCACATGCTTCCCAAGGCTGAAAACAACACACACACACACACACACACACACACACACACACACACAGAGGCATGCAGAAAAGTCTGGAGTGTGAGTTGAAGTGAGGGATGTATTCATGCAGCTCTGCTTCACCAGATTAAGAAAACTAATGTAGAATATTTGATTCAGAGCGGCTCCACGTGTGATTGAATCAACGCTGCACTCAGAGCTGTTTTCTGACTCTTGAACTCAGTGATTCTCTTTATTCACAGAAAACTCAGACCTGAATTTTCAGTCTTTGCAGGATTAGCAGACTCATGGTTTCACTTTCACACACTCATTCATGACAAAGGATGTGAATCAAGAACTGGTTTCTGCTCAGAACTGATCAGAAATGGTTGAATCCACGTTCATCGTTAGCTTTTATTAATAACGTTTGCCTTATTCGTTCTTTCCTTTACGCCTGACGTTGACAATTCTACCCTAGTTAGTTTAGCTTAGCAGATAAAGAACAGTTTCTCAAGAAAACTCTGATTCAGAGTTTCAGAGTCAACACATTCAACATGTTACACATCTGCTAATGAAGCACAGACCATAGAAAAAACAGAGCTAGCTTCATGCTAACGTATATGGGGAATAACATTGATATGCTACTGGTTAGCATACATGGATATAACTTTGGTTTAAAACAGAATTTCAACTTTCATCACAAAATCATATCACAATTACTCTTTGTGAACAACACTGAAACCTATGAATGGGAAAATACTTACAGGAAGTGACTTCAACACAACTACGGCAAGCTCAAGGTTCCAAACAACTCAAAGCTTATTGAGGGGCCTATTTCAGTCAATAAAATAGAACACAACAAAGCATCCATGTCACCTGATGAGAGATTTGTACTCATTCTTATTTATTCACTCTCAGAGAAATCTAAATTCATATTCATTTACATAAAAACTGAATAAAAAAAGTTGACACAGAAAACCTGTAAAGCTACTGTTTGTACACAGAAAATTCCCACAAAGGGAGTCGATAAAGAGTTGGATTGATAGTGGAATCAATACGAGCATCAGTATCAATAAACCATCAAGTCCTGAAAAGTTGTGGATGAACCTTTTTCACCTCCTCTCTCTCTCTGAGCTGCATCCATCACTCTGATGTGATATTGGACACAGACTGTTTTTCCATCAGAGTTATCGAGCTGTCGATCATCACTCTGTTCTCATGAAGAGGACCAGAGCTTTTTTCTTTGTGGAGGAAACCCCACAGATGATTGATCTCTCAGAGCGTGCACATGTTGCATACATCAGAAATGAAGTGTCTCTGGTCACTAACAGAAACTGTGGCGGTGAAATGGAAACATTAGCTGTGATGGTGAAGTGCAGGTGCAGCTGCTGCTTTAATGAAAAAGCTGCAGAGCTGCACAGATGTAGAGCAGAGGCGTGAAGTGGTGACTGATGCAGGTTTGCACATCCACAGTCAGAGAGCGTTTACTACCAGCCTCCAAATGTGTGTGTGAGAGAAACTCATTCACATTTTGAAACATAGAAAGATTCAGAAAATGGTTTTTGGTATGATTTTCAGAGAAACACATTTATCTGAAAAATAGAAAAACAGTGGCTGTACAACACGAGTGTCATTTATGAGCTGAAAATCTGAGCGCTGATGGATTTCTGGTTTATCTATACGTGGAAAAACTTTCTGGTGCTCAAACAATCTGCATGAGTCCACTCTAATGAGAAAACTAAGATGAAACTCTGACCTCAGGCCGAAGCAGAACACAGCTCTCACTTAAATCTGCATCAGTGAAATAAACAATATCATCATCTCCAGTTTTTTAGGAGTATTGCATGTTTTTGTGTCAATTATTACTGTAGTTGTTGTCCGGTTCATGTATTATAGCACTGAAACTGCAAAAGGTGACGTCAGTGTTTCCACTGAAAACTCTGGCTTGCTCTTTACACCGCAACAGTGAGAAAGTGTTTCAGAAAAAAAACCTACTGTGAAGGTCGTTTTTTAGGTTGACAAAAATACAGTATCTGTGTAAATTAGAGTCTGAAACATGACGATATCTTTGCATTTCAAACTAAAACTATTGTGTTTTTGTCAGAAACTCACAGGACACTATGAAAAACCCATCTCCACCAGTTGAAAAAACAAAAAGTAGAAACTGGCATCGCTGTGATATTGTGATTTTCCCCAAATCAAGTCTAAAGTTTTTGCCTTTTTTTCCTCATGATTTTGACTTCTCAATCCAAAATTTCAACCTTTATCTCAAAAGTTTGGCTTTCCATCTCAAAATATCGACTCAAATGTCACAATTTTTACTTTTTTTCCTCGTTATCTCGATTTCACATTTCATAATTTTGACTTCTCAACTCAGGATTTCGACCTTTCAACTCAGAAGTTTGACTTTTATATAATTTTTGACATTTTATCTAATAATTTCAACATATCTTAAAATTTTGTCTCTTTATCTCAAAAGTTTTGACTTTTTTCTTCATAACTTTGACTAACTATCTTAAAAATTGGACCTAATATGGGCAAGAAAAGGATTTTTAACAAATACAAGTTTTAATTCTCATTTTTCTAGCTGGTGGAAATGGACTTTAACGTTAGACTAACATCATCATCTTGATGCAGTTTTGTGCAAAGTGAGAGCAGTAATTATTTGTTGAATAGAGGTCAGATTCATAAATGCTGATGAATTCTGGGAAAGTGGAAAATCTAAACACCAAATAACCATGAGGTGTTCTCAGTTACATATTGTTTTTTTAATGAGCTGTTTGTTTGTTTGTTTGTTTGGTGCTGGATCTGCTTTTATTCTCCATGTTTATTATTTATCTGAAAGACAAAGTCTGCTGTTGATTGGTCAGGATTGATAACTCTCTTGTGACCACTTAATGAAGAATATGTTTAAAAAAAGAGAAGTCTGAGTTCATTAAATGCAGATTTCTGTATCATTCTGACTCTCTCTCTAATCTCCCTCCGTTCCTAATTCTCTCTCCTCTTCTCTAACCTCTCTCTCTTCTTCTCTCCGTCCTTTGTCTTTGCTTTCCTCCATTCCCCACCTTTCCCTGTGTTTGTCCTGAGTCTGTATGCGCAGTGAGCCCCGGCCTGTTAGTCAGGGCAGACCTTGAGGTGTCATTTCAGAGATAAATGTCCCGGCGAAGGTGCTTATCACCCGTTTACAGCCAGGAGTGAAGCTGGAAAGACAAGGGCGGGGGAAAGACGGAGGTAAATGAGGGTTACGCTCGGCGCCGTGGGCAGGAGGGGAAGGAAAATAATGCTGGGGGAATTTAAAATCATCATCCTGACTGAAGACAGAAGCACAAACGACGCCTGACGTTCCCTGCATCATGTGGAGAGGAAAAGGAAAAAGAAGCGTTTCCTCCTCATCATGACTCTGAAGACGTCGTCTCTGTTTGGATTCACACTTTGTGATAAGAGGAGGAAAATATTCTGCAGGCTGCAGTTGTACATCTCATTATCTCACTCAGTGACAACAGCTCTACAAATGTCAGCAGCTCAGCAGAGAGAAGAGAGAAGTGAGCGAGTGTACGTCGTGTTCTCAGACGGAAACACGTTTATCCAGCTCACAGCCAAACGTAAACACAGACCAACGCTTGGAAACAGAGGTTTGACCTTGAGGATGGAGACAAATTCTGTCCTTTAACAAACACGAAGACACTCAGAGCTCAGGTCATCATCAGGTCCAGACTAAAAGATGAGATCTGTTAAACACCAAAGCAGATCAACACCACGTTCATGTTGTGAAGATAAACTACAGAAGCACCTTCACCTTCACCTTCATTCAACATTTAACCAACACAAAGAGGAAACAAAGCCCTGTCAGGTTTAACCAAACACTGATGACACCAAACAGACGATTTTAGTGATTATTAAATTATCATAAACTGTCAATAAAGTGCTGATTCTGTTTCTGCTGCTCCTGAATCTTTGAGCGGAAAGTTTCATCTTCACACCTGGATAATAAATCATCCTCAGCAAAGTCAGAACAACTGAAGTGTTTCTATCTTTCCAGGAAAATCCAACACATCAACTTTTCACTGCTGATTATTCTTTAAAGAAGCTGGAAGAACTTCAGGAACAGACCAAGTGATAAAGACTACACTTCCCATAAGCCCTTGCTCACCTCTCAAAAACATAACATAGTTTAGCCTTAAGCTCATATTTGAGCCTCCAACTAATATTTAACCCTTTGGTTTTTGTTTTTTAGCCGTTAGCTCCTGTTTTTAAGCCTTAAGCTTTTTTCCTTTTTTTTTTTTTTTTTTGAATCAGACTCCTGTTTTAGCCTTTAGCTCCTTTTTTAGCCTTTAGCTCCTGTTTTTCAGTCTTTAGCTCCTGTTTTAGCCTTTAGTTCCTGTTTTTCAGTCTTTAGCTCCTGTTTTAGCCTTTAGCTCCTGTTTTTTAGCCTTTAGCTCCTGTTTTAGCCTTTAGCTCCTGTTTTAGCCTCTAGCTCCTGTTTTTTAGCCTTTAGCTCCTGTTTTAGCCTTTAGCTCCTGTTTTAGCCTTTAACACATGTTTTCTCCTTAAAGTTGGCGTTTTTTAAGCCTTTAGCGCCTGTTTCACCCTTGAATATCTTTTCTTAAAAGCTCGTTTCACTCTGGTGTCTCACACTTTTCAAAAATCATTGTTCCATTTCATTGCAAAAGTCAAATTTCCAACACAAGTACCAATAATTTTATTGTAGCACATTGAATTTAATCAAATCATGTCCTTTAATATTCAACCATATTTTATCCATCCTCCACTTTTACCTGGAAACTCTGAATTTAGAGTTTAGATTAAAGATACTATAAGACATTTTTCAAACCTTTGCTTGTACATAACGTTTCCAGAGTTCTCTTCTAACTCCTTAAAAACCTAAATGCTAATCTTCTGTTTGCCTCTTTGTGTTGATTGAAGTTTATTGATCCTGTTAAAGCTGTTGTTGTCCTCAGCAAATATTTATGGATGAAATCTGACAACAGAGTGAGTTCACAGCAGAAACAACAATAAATCAAGTCAGTCCAGATGAAAGTGGCTGGAAACTGGAGTCTGTCTCAGTCTGAGCAGAATCATAATCATTTGTGGCAGTAATTGGTACCTGACCTTAAGAAATCATTGACACAAAGGCTGCGGCTCGGCTCTGCTGCGATTGTGATTATAGGACTCAAAGTTAAAGGCAGGCTTTCAGCAAGAACAATCCTGCCCCCTCCCACTGTGGCTGAAAAGGCATAAAGACACGCATTTAAAGTCTGCCACTCAAGCTCTGCTGGAAGTGGCTTTTAGTATTTCTGAGGAATATATGTCTGAATACTAATGAAGCTGGAAACACAGGAGGAAAACAGCTCAGGAGAATGTGATGGAGCAGAGGAAGGTCTGTGTTTTCACACTCCTTCAATTATTCTCATTATGTCTCAACACTTTTCAAAACACTGTCATTAAATAATCTTTTATGAACCGGACAATCAGATCCAATAATGGCAGCCGGTTTCTAAAAGTGAGCACAGAATCAGCATGCAAATGAAGGATATAAGAAGAAGCTGGCAGAGTCTGCAGAGCGGCTGCTGCTGCCAACGAATCAACGAGACACAAAATCAGATCATCGTCCGCAGAATAACACACTGTCCTGAGTGAAAGAGGCTTTACAGACAAACAGGGATTAGATAACACTGATGTTTGCTACTTTAACCTGTGATTACAGCAGAAAATCCATATGACAGCCTATTATTTCACTGCTGCGATAGACGGACTGAAAGCACAAGGAGCAGGTGAGTGTGAGTGAATGTATTTCAATCTTTGTGCAAACAAATCTAATTGATGTGTATATAACTGGACATAACATAACTGGAGATTTCACTGCATTGATGTGGAAAAAAATTGATGGAAATATGAAATATTCTCCATTTACTGGAAAACAACTATAGAAAAGTTATATTATTTGTTTTGATAAATAAATCAATTTTTTTTTTTACCAAACTACCTAAATGGAAATATCCCTCATGGACCCCTGTACCTCCATGAGTATTACCAAAGGGTTTTACTGTACCAATGTAGAATGAAAATTGATGGAAATATGACAAATTCCCCTTTCAGTGTAATATAAATATGGAAAAGTTACTTTAAGAAAAAAAAATCAAATAGTTTTCAAATATTTGTATTGAATATTGCTTTTGAATTTGTTTCAATTTTTACATGTAAAGGAAAATGTTCACAAAGCTACTTGGTGTAGTGTAATTTACGAACTCACTTGAATGCACCACAAAGAAATATACTGTAGATCTCCGCGCTGATATGATTTTTAATCGATGCAGCGAGTTGCGAAGTCAATTGCAGTTTTGTTTTTGGGTTTTTATCATAGCACCCCCTGCTGAGAATGTGTTCCCGCGGCTGTGTACAAGATATAAGATACTTTACACATCACACATGTTTCACAGCAACAATATTATATCTTAGTTTCATGCTGTTTCATTAGAGGAGAAAATGGAGAAACAAGAGGGAGGAAGAGGGGAAAAAAAGTAAATCCTAATCTAGGCTCCTGTTAGTGTTGGATGAGGGAAAACACATAAGAAACATAAAAAACCATAACAACTAAACTCCTCTCAGCTCTCATCCCCCGTGTTGAAGATAATGGCAGAAACAGGAAGTGTGTGTGTGTGTGTGTGTGTGTGTGTGTGTGTGTGTGTGTGTGTGTGTGTGTGTGTGTGTGAGTGATTTCAGCCCTGATCTTTGTGGACTCTCTCTCCTCTCAGACGTTTCTGCTCGTCTCCAGTGACAGGAGAGAAAACACGAGCACTTACTGTATTTGGGCAGTGGCATCTTGTCAGGGAAAATGCAATATGCATTAGACACAATCCAATCTGTCTCCAGTGGATTGGTGTGTGTGTGTGTGTGTGTGTGTGTGTGTGTGTTTGCAGCAGAGAGACAGAAAGAGGAGAGTCTCAGTGGGACGGCTCGATGCTGGGCTGGCACACCGTCAGACAAACACACTTCATTACAGGCCTATTTACCTGATTAACTGGGCTACTTTATCACACACACACACACACACACACACACACACACACACACACATGCAGCACTCTGCAGTGACTCTCTGCTCTCACACACCCACTGTTTCTGAAACACAATGATACCTTTGCATTTCACTCAAAAACTGTTGATTTTTCTTTTTAGTCTAATCTAAATGATTTTTGTCTCCACCAGTTAAAGAATAAAAAACACAAACTCTTGGTTGTTTTTCCCTGATTCAGTCCAAATTTTGGCTTTTTTTTTCCACATAATTTTGACTTTTCAACCCAACATTTCAACCTTTATCTCAAGATTTGGGCTTTTCATTTCAAAATCTCACTTTCTATCTCAAAATACCAACTGAACTCAAAATTTTGAGTTAATTTCTCATTATTTTGTCTTTTTGACTCATGATTTTGGCTTCTCAACTCAAAATTTGACTTATTATCCCAAAGTTTTGACTTTTTTACCTCATAATTTGACTTGTTATCATCTCATTGGTTGATTAAATATCGTAACATTTGGATTTTTTATCTTAAATTTTTAACTTTATTCTCAAAATTTTGACTTTTTTAATTAAAATTTTAACTTTTAATCTCAGCAATTTGACTTGTTATCATGAAATGTGGCTTTTGTCATAAGGTTTCTACTTTTATCTCAAAGTTTTGACTCCTTTTCCCCACATTTTGACAATTTAACTTGATAATTCTGAATTTTTATCTCATAATTTTGGCTTTCCATCCTATAACTTTGACAATTATCTTAAAATTGTACATTTTTTTCTCAATATTTTGTGTTTTTTCTTCATGATTTAACTTTTTATCTCAACTGCTGGACTTTTACATTTACCTTTTTGACTATTATCTAAAAATTGTTTCCGCGCGTCCACCTGTCTGTCTATGGGTCAATGAGGTGACGTCCCCTTTTTTTGTGTCTGAGTGCAATATTTCCTTCCATCATGAATTGAGTATTTCATCACATGTATTTCTTTATTCTATGAAACCTGTGTTATTTGAACACATCTTTAAACTATTAAAATATAACATGTTTTTTTGTGTTTTGGTTCCTCAAACCCCCAAAATGTCAGGTGGTGCAACCGTCCTGACAAGTATCCACAGTAATTAAACTCTAAAAATTGAATGTCAGTTATTGTAAATGGAAATTAAAAATACAGTGGCATTATTTTATGCTTGAACCTTTTTAAATAAAACATTCTTTGCAAATGAAAAGAATTTTAAAGCTGTTGAGAAATGCAAAAAACTTTTGTCCCGTAATTTTCACCTTGTCAAATGTCAGGGTGGTGCAACCGTAACATTAGACTTTTATTTTAAAGTGAAGAGAATAAAACAGGAAACAGGAAACTGCATCAGCCAGAGGAGCCCAAATGACATTTGTGACCAAGTGGAAAAGTTTGTAGATTTCTCTGAAATACTGATAAAAAAGGTTTTTTCACTTCATTGGTGACTGGAACAATTTCCATGTCAGGTGGTNGGGGGGAAGGTAATGATTTCCTTTCTCTTTGCTTTCTGTGGATCAGACTGCGGGCGATTTGAGAGGGAAATCATTCGCAGGCATCACTTTTTAAACTGCGCTGCATTGAAGTGAACCTGTACGCCTGATTCAACCCAATTAAAGGTTTCCCACAGAGGTGGAGAGAGGAGCTGCAGAAATAACCTTTCACACATCAGGGGATGATTCAATCTGGCACTTAGGCAGCAGCAAACTAAAAGAGGAAACATTCGATAACAAGCCGCATGTCATCCTGCTCAGGGAAGTGGTGTGTAAAGGCAAACATTTCCCTTTAAGCATGTAAATTTATGTGCGGTGTGTAGTATTTGAAGCCAGCCGTGTCCCTGTTCTCTCCCCCACGTGCTCCTGTCGGGGCCAAAAGGCTCCATCTGAATTCAGATCACAGGCAGATGGGTTTTTGGCAGGGAGACGCTCCCGGTCACAACCCAGGCGAGAGAGGTCTATCAGGGCCAGGGACCCGGTATCACACACCTGCATGAGGCACTGGCACCGTCACACTAATACACACACACACACACACACACACACACACACACACACACACACACACACACACGTGCAAAGTCAAGTTGGCAGAAATAAACATCATCTTCTCTGGATGCAGACGTATAGAGGGAGCAGACAGAAACATATGGTCCTACAGACAACAGCACGATGGTTTTCACTGCTTTTTATACATCGAGTGTGTGTGTGTGTGTGTGTGTAGGTATATTATGGATTTATGCACACACACACACATGCCTGGCTCCCATGCTGACACTACATCTGTTTGTGTGATACTACGGCAGACCTATGATCACAGGTGTTACTGCAGCTCCTGGGCTGGGTTAAAGAAGACATGCCAAACAGAAGGCGTGTGTGTGTGTGTGTGTGTGTGTGTGTGTGTGTGTGTGTGTGTGTCAGAGAGACAGCCAGAAACAGAGTGAAGAAGAGCAGGGTGAAACCTGACATACAGAAAGTGAAAGAAAATGAGGGATTGATAAAAAGTGGAGACAGAATGGGAGATAAAAACAGACAGAGATGAGAAAGAAAACGCTGTGGATCCTAAATCAGGAGCGTTAGATAACAGAGCAGACGGCAGCCACGCTGTTGTCTGTTCGTTGTCGCCGGGTACGATCTTTGATCTCCTCAAACAGTCTAAAATATCTGTCAGGTTGTATTTTCGTTCTGGTAAATAGAGCAAGAAATTCGCTGCCTTTTTCCCTCCCAGAGGAAGAGAGAGAATTACAGCGCTGAACGTGCTGCTGCGCTGGAAACATGATGAAATCATCAAGAGGCTTTCATTCTCGGATAATTCTATTATCCAGCTTTCAAAATACCATTAGAGGAAAATGCACTGAAACTACTGCCATGGAGCTGCAGCTTTCTCCAGTTCTAGAAACAAACATCACAGAGCAGCAACGTTTTTCTGCTGTTTGCTTCATGAGG
Source organism: Thalassoma bifasciatum (assembly GCA_008086565.1). NCBI lineage: Eukaryota > Metazoa > Chordata > Actinopteri > Labriformes > Labridae > Thalassoma > Thalassoma bifasciatum. The sequence goes on from RPOG01004161.1 coordinate 34,637, forward strand.
AGACGTCACAGGTCATGAAGCAGCAGATTAAAACACTTTAGCTGTGAGGTTTAATCCAGGTGAGCAGGGAATAAAGAAGATTAAACAACAACAAGTTATATTGTTCTACCAAATATTGATTTCTGAATACTTCCAAAGTTAAAACATTAGTAATTTGTTGTTTAAAATTGAATATGAACTTGTTTTTTTTTTGCGTTATTTGAAGTCTGAAAACTGGAGTTTTTCAATATTTTGACAATTTTTCATTCTCTGTATATAAATGCTCTAAATGACAATATTTGGGATTTGGGAGTAATGTTGTCAGTCGTTTATATAATAAAACAAAAACATTCATTTTACTCAAACAAATACCTATAAATGTCAAAATCAGAGAAACTGAAAAATTTGCAGTGGTGTATATGTAACTGACTGGAGTTGATGAGGGGGTTGGTGAAGATGAAGAGTTTTTTTTTGTCTTCCTATTCTGTGTTGCATTTGTTATACTGTTACTATTTGTATTGATTTTATGTTTTTTTTTTTGTATTTGTCGGACCTTTAAAAATGAGATGCTGGATTCCAAAGGGTTACCCTTTAATAAAGTCAAAGTAAAATTAAAATAAGGATAAATATTTGCCCATTGCTCAAACATTTGTAATGTAGTGTACACGTGCATTTATGCAAAAAACCCAGTTAAGAAATCTGAGTGTTTTTAAAGTTGAATTAACCTCTTAAAACCTTGCTGTTTAGGATCAGTAAGAATAATAAGAACTAAACTAAACTAAACGTTTTTTTCTCACTGAAATGGATGAAAGGTTGTGATTTCACCTAAATATGGAGTTGGAAGTGTCTTTAATTGTGACTCATAATTTGGTCTGAGGCAGAAATGTAAAGAGGTTAAAAGTTCAACACTGAAGAAAAGTTCTTTGGTGCGACTGTAGCTGTGAATGTCGACTGTAACTGTACAAATAAAGCAGCCAATGGGTTTTTACTGCACAAATATCACCGCTGTGCTTCCCAGAAACATCAAACTCCCTCAGAGTTTTCAGGAAAACCCTTTTGATATAAATGTCACAAAAAAAGAACGAGCCGATCTCAGAAACATGTTTTCAACAAAGACAAAAACACAGTTTTACATCCCAGCACAGAGTCAGAGGCAAAGGCCAATCATTGAGATGTAAATGTGTAACCTTTGTTGCTCCCCCCCAGGAGAGAACTGATTTCTATCATCCACCTCCCCGAGCCTCATCGTACCCACAATCCTCTGCTGCACCATACCGCACGCTTCAGATCAATAACAGGCGCCATGTGTGAAAACATCTGAGCGCTCAGTGTTTGATATGTCAGCGTGGAGCTGCAGGGGCTGAGAAACACAGAGGGAGGGGGGGGCACACTCCTCTGACAGAAACACCAATAATAAAGGGACATTTCAACCAATACAGAGCAGGAACACAACAAAACAATTCTCCTTTTAAAAGCAGACACGTCATGACTGTTACTGAGGAAGTTTTAGACACCGCTCTGTGATCCTTTGGTTCAGTCTATTTCCAATTCTAAAATACAAATTGGAAATGAAACAAGTTTTTCACTTTGTTCAGTATGTGTAACAGATTTTAAAACAAACAAATAAACAAATAAGAGCAGCTCTCGATAAAAATATCGCTGCAACATTGGATTTTTTTTCCCTTATAGATTCTTAAATTCCCAGATAAAGATGGAGAATTCAATCTATCTTCACCCAAAATCCAAAAGCTGCAGGATATCTGTATAATTACAAGGTGAACTGGAGTATTCTAGTTTTTTTTGCTGTGATTATTTCGTCTTTAACAACAAAAGCAGATTTCTTTCGTAGGAGTTTGAAGACTGGACGAGACAATGTAACTACAGCTCAATGGGAATATAATTTAAGAAATGATTGCTCAAAATTTCTCTCCCACGCGGACATTTCAGCAAATTTATCACAAGTTGATCCAGACTATCACCTGGACCGTGACTTTCCTGAGATGAACCTTTATCACTTGATGAGATGTTACAGCAGAAGTTACAGGAGGACGATTATTTGTGTTTTTTTCAGGCTTTTTCCTGCTCTTAGATCATTCCACTTCATCAATAATTCAGTTAATATACAGTCTTTGGTTAAAACAGACGCAGGAGATTTTTACTTTGACATTTTTACGTCAGTTTACCTCAGTTTTCTACCGTTGCTATGGTGGTTGCTATGGACACTTTCAAACTGAAGTGAATGAACGATTGGAGTTAGAGAGAATGAAATACATTCAAATGATCAAACAAACGTGTTTTCTTAAATAAGACAAAGTAAATTCATTTGCACATGTGTTAATAAGCTGCACTATGTGTCTGTGTTTGTTAAAGAGCAGAAAACAAAGAACTTTGGGAAAAAAACAGGTTTCATAACTACATCTTTGGTGTTTGGAACAAATCAAACTGTAAAAATCTAAGGAGTTATGACATGTTTGGTAACACTTTAGATTAGGGAACATATATTCATTAATTTGTAGTCAATAAGTAATAATTAGGAGTTAATAAATGGAAAAGTCTGAATTCATGCTGCAATAGAGGTAGAATAAGGGGTTAATGTGTGTTTAATAAATACTAATTAGCTGCTTATATGCATGTTAATAAGCACCTAGTTAAAGGTGAATATGTGTTCCCTAATCTAAAGTGTTACCACATATTTTAGTTTGGTGCACACACCTTCCTAACGTAGAAATAAATGCACCGGAGGATCATGGGAAATCAGCCAAGATGATAAGTCTGCTCCAGTAGACAGCATCAGTCTATGAGGTGTCTATTTATTTTATGTCTATGATTGGACTCATCCACAAGATTTTTTATCTATTTATTCATTTCTCAGCCACAGACTGAGAAGCTTAAAGGTTGAAAATTCCCCGAAAACTAAAATTTGAGACAGAAAATGCAAAAGTTTTTCAAACAGGGTGATGAAATAGTCGTCTGATTTTTTGTTCCACTGATGGAAATAGAACAAACTGATTGAGATCTTTCACTCCAAACTGTAAAAAGAGTCATTAAAGTAAATCAAAGCTGATGAGAACAGATTTATCTGATTTTCCTGCTGCAGACTCTGATATTTGGAGTTAATTTATTCCTGTTTCTCTCTGACCTGCAGCGAGCCTGAGGGTCAAACTTCAGGACGAAGAGCGATGAGCTGAACTCCTCAGAGGAGTTTAGTCTCAGGTAAAGGTGTAAACTGAGAGTCGCTGCTGAAATAAAGCAGAAAAAAAAGACTCTGAGCGCTGACTTCACGGTGTCAGAGGAGAGTTAGCTTCAATCAAAGCGCTCCATTTACTCCTGGCTCTCTCTGCGACCCTCTTACCCCAGCTCACACACTCAGAGTCGAGTAGAAGAAAAAAAAAAGAGAGAGAAACGACACGAGCAGGTGGAGCTGCAGCTCTTCTGCAGAGGATGATTTAATCTGAGAGAGAAAGAGCATGAATCTGCTTACATGTTTGTCTCAAACTAGAATTTTTTGTTAAAGACATAACAAATTGGTTTTTCTTTAAAAAAATACAGTTTAAAACACAGCTTCTATCCTTCGGGCGCAGCCATTGTTTTACTGCCGCAATGCATTCTGGGTTGATGATGTAGATTGGTTGCTTGGTGCATCTGGATTTGGCCGTTTCCTCACTACTAGTCGCTGTAAGTCACGAGGTTTGAGGAGGGAAAAACATAATAATGCCACATGTGGCTGCTTTTGGGTGCACTTTTCAGTCCAAAGGAAACAAGGAGACTGATGTTAGTCTGCACAGCTTCCCAAAAGACAAGAAAAGAAGGAAGTTGTGGGAAATGGCTTGTGGGCGTAAACAACTTCCCATGGAGCCGCGGCTATGTTCTGGCCACTTCTCCCCAGAAGCATTTGCTGCATTTAGCCGGCCCATGCTGATGAAAGAGCTGACAGGTGTGGGTCATTATAAACGGAGACTAAAGCCAAATGCTGTGCCGACTATTTTCCAACACAAACCCACAAAACTTCCTCTGGAAACCACTGAAGTCCGCTCCAGGACTTATATGATCCTGTATGAGATCCAGCCCGGTGCAACCATATGACATCACTACCCAGACGTTATTGTAAACAACAATGGCGGCCTACAGGTGAAAATATTGTTTCACATTTTATACAAACTAAGATATTTAGAGAGATTTTATTATGGTTCTTATGTAGCTGGTAAAAACACTGATCATTTAGGAAAATGACGTTCTGGTAGCCAGGGGAACTTTTAAAAGAATTTCAACAAAGAACATGAAGAAAAAAAAACTCTGTTTTACAGTTACTCAACCAGCCTGAGTTTATTAGTTAACAACTGATTATTTGGTGTAAAGATGTAACTTAGTGGTAAAGTCAAAGTTCAAATCTCACCAGTGTTTTCATTTTCAAGATTCTTCGTTTGTAGAACTCAGACCTTTAAGTTACATAAGGATAAAAATGTGTTGGATATTTCAAACTCAAGATCGTTAGTTGGCCTCAAAAATCCACTGCAGACAGTTGCCATGGAATCTTGAGTTGACAACTTTTTTTCACTTTTTTAAAAAAGAAAAGTTCTATAGGATGTGTATTTTCCTTTTATTAAACAGGTAACAGGAGGAGCTTTGGAAGTTTGGGCTTCACTTTTGAGCCACTGTTATGTCATCCATCTTTTCTGCCTGTTTTCTGGTAGACAGGGTTCCTTTTAAAGTTCAGTGTTGACGTTTGTTTAATTCAACATTTTGACGCCTGAGTTTTCACTTTCACAGGCTCCAAGTATCAGTTATCAGCCTCATTAAAACTGTGAAAAATATTGGTCCCAGTCGTTGGTTTAGCTCCAGTTTGAAAACTGTCTCACTGTGTTTTACACCAACAAAAACAACACGGCTCTCTGTGAAATGAAGGGAAAAAAGGAATTTTAAGTGGGTCTTAATAAAACCAGTTTGTTGATGAGTGTTTTTATTTGTTTCTTTGTTTTTTAATCACAGAGAAAAGCTCCAGTTATTTCACTGCTTCATTCTGTGGCAGAAATCAACATTTTAAGACGCAGCCGAACAAACAAAGAGCGACAGAATTTTATCACAGTGTTTGTTTTTCCACATTTATCACCTCGTTATCTCCACTGTTGTTATCCTGTGTGTGTGTTTTTATCTGTCTAACTCTCTGACTGCACACAGCTGTTAGTTAACTCTCTGATGATACTTGTTTAATTTAACTTAATGTTCAGTTATCAGGTTTTTTCTATAATAATTTATCTAGAATAGCTTTTCACAGCCTGTGGTTCCTGATCCCAGACAAATATTGAATTAGAAAATTTCAGGCAGGTTTGTTTTAGTCGTTTCCTGCTTCATTATTTTACCTGAATTTGTTTTATCAGCTAAGTTTGTATAAACTGAACTACAGTTTTTTTACCCAAACGACTTTGATGAGAAAATGCTTTTGAGTCTGATTATATTTTGCACTGGAAAAGCTGAAATCTAATCAAGTGTTTATGTCCTATTTTTGTAGAAATTCTCTTTTTATTCTTATATGAGCCACATCCAACTGATCATTCCATAAAAATGTCTTGTTTCAAGTTTTTTAAAGACAAAACAGCAAAAAGTCAAAAAATCTCCCAATGGAGTAAGAAAAATGTTTCTTATATCAAGACATCATTCACATTTTCAGAAACTTGATTGGCAATTTTTGACTTATTTGGAGCAATTTAGTTGTTATCTTTGTCCTAAAATATCGTGAAATAATACATTTTTCTGGACTGGTCAGTTGAATGTGGCTCATATTCAGAATACATTTACAATTTTTAATAAAAATAAGACACAAACACTTGTGTAGATTTCAGTTTTTGCAGTGTGGGTGAGTGTGAACTAAACAAACTGCACTTCTACCTGAATGACAGTTTAAGATTTATAAAGATCCCAAAAAATCCTTCAACAAAAATGGAAAGACAGAAATGTTGACGTGTTCTTTTTCCGTTTTTTCTGCAACATAAACGCTCAAATAAAACACAGGCTGTTTTTCTCCCCACTGTTTTGTTAAGGTTATAATTAATATGTGTTACTTTGTGTTTTCTTTACTTAAAAAGAAGAGTAAGTGAATAAAATTTGGGGGTCCCAGATACCAGTATATGTTAAATCGGGGGTTGTGACTTAAAAAAAAGGTGAAGTCCCACTGATGTAAAACACTGTTGTCGTGCCTCTAAAGCTCCAGAACTTAAAGCTCAGAATCTTAAACAGACCCAAACTTTAACAAGCAGCAGAAACTAAAACCTAAAGTCTGAGAGAAACAGCAGAGTCTCACAGAGTGGAGTTAAAATGTTCAGCTGAACAGGAACCAGCTTTGTTCTGCAGCTGCAGACCTGGAGGGCAAACCTTTACCCCCCCAGGTCAGAAACCAGCAAAAAATAAAAGTTACCGAGCACAGAGAGAGAGAGAGAGAGAGAGAGAGAGAGAGAGAGAGAGAGAGAGAAAGAAATGTTCAGACACAGACTGAGAGAAAGAATATTTGCTGCTGTCTGGTGTTTTCTTGCAGGAGTGTGTGAGGCGGACTGACTCAGTTTGAGTGTTTTGGTGCTGACGTCACAGCCCCCCCCCCCCCATCTGGTGCTGATAAAGCATCATGAGAAATTCTGAATGGTGGCTAAGACCAGGTTAACTCTCAGAGACAGACCTTCTCCTCAGAAACACGACACCACACGTTCTCTACATCAACACCACGTAACATCAACGCTGCAAAAACTGAAAACTAAGCAAGTCATTCTGTCTTATTTTTAGTCAATTTGTCTCACTATTCTTGATTTGAGCCACATTTACTAGACAAGGTCATAAAAATGTCTCATTTCAAGTTTTTTTAAGACAAAAATGAGGTTTAAATTGCTTGTAACAAGTCAAAAAAATCTGCCAATGGGATAAGACAAATTCACCCTGGAAGTTTCTTGAAATTAGAAAGATGTCTTAAAACAAGAATCTGTGGTAACACTTTATATTAGGTACACAAATTCACCATTAACTAGGTGCTTATTAACATGCATATACGTAGCCTACAAGCCCCTAATTGGTTTTTACTAAGCACATATTAACCCCTTATTCTACCTCTTTTACACCATGGATTAAGATTTTTCCATAGATTAACTCCTAATTATTACTTATTGACTACTAATTAATGCAATGTTGTTGCTGAATAATGATGTGAATAGCCAGTCAGTTATTGGGGCCTTGTAAAGGGGTAGTACCACAAGAACAGTCATTTGTTTTACCATTTAATTTACCTATTTATTTAATTATTTTACGGCTCCCATGAATGATCAAAGTACCATACACAGTATTATTTACTGTAATCTGTAATATAGAAAATCACATGGGAGGGAGGGGTTATTTATTTATTTATTTAACTATCCAATGTACTTATATATTTTCAGTTTTGACATTGACATGTATGAATCTGTCAAAGGGAAACTCTTTTCATTGTGCCTCTGTTTCTAAGTTGTGTCATGCTCTTCTCTTTTTTGAAATAAACAAAAATAATTATCGCAAAAAAAAAAAAAGAACAGTAATTTCTAAGGGGTTAATGTGTTCTTAATAAACAATAATTAGGGGCTAGTAAACTACTTCTATGCATGTTGATAAGCACCTAGTTAATGGTGAATATTTGTACCTAATTTAAGGTGTTACTGAATCTTTTATCTTATCCCATTGGCAGATTTTTTTTTTACTTGTTACAAGCAATTGATGCCTCATTTTTTAAAGAACAATAAGACAATTTTTACTACAAATAAGACAGAATGACTTGCTTAGATTAACTTTTCTTTTCTGTTTGACTGTTCCTGCTTCTTTCTGCTGTTTCCAGTTATTTTATCATCCACGTCGTCATTTTTGATGATTTATAAACAGACGAACACGTTTCACTCTCATGCATTATGCATCTTAAAGAGGAGGATGATTTTGATCCTTATCCTCTTTCTTTAATCATTATCATCCCATTATGAGCAGACAGGCCTCCTACAACCAGCTTCCTGCTCGTTAATTCAACCAACACTTCACTTAATTATTATTCCTCCTACAAGAACGACTCTGCACGCAACTCAGGTTCTTACAGAGAGTTTAAAGGACTCCACTGACCCCCCAAAATCTCAGTAAAACAGTGAAAAGTGAGGAGGATCTGAACAACAGTGTGATAACATGCTCTCCCCCAGCTCCCAGCGTCCCTATCTCCACCGTCTCATAAAAACTTAATGCGTCCGAGCTCTTAAAACCCAGACAAGGAGAGCCCATTTCAGCAGCACAGAGAAGTTCAATTTCACCACACAACCTTCCAAAGCAAAAAAAAAAAGTAGCTTTGCTTCTCCAAAGCCACTTGGCAGAAAAGTGAAATCCTATTAAATCTTTCAGCAAAGCTTCCATAAATATTGAGAGGAAAGAGTCCTGAGTCTCACTTGTCTCAAACAGAGAAGTGTCCGGTGTCTTGGAAAAGCTTTTGTTGGCAGAAGGTGGACCACGTCAGTGCAGCTTTACAACCAGAATAAAAGATTTTTTGACTTTGTGAGAAGATTTCAGAAACGTTGGTGCAGAAAGTGACACGTCTCTTTTCCATAAACACTTTTCTGAATCGATTTTACAGCAGGAAACAGGAGCAGAGCAGCAGCTGGGCCCTCTTTAAAAACTCCTTTACAAACTAATCAATAAAGCTTCTGACAAACCCAATAAGATTTAAAAGCGTCTCTAAAGGCTCTCTCTCTCATGGAGGGGGGGTCAGGGGTCTTACCTCGCTCACAGGTGCTGTCCCAGTACCCGGTTCCCGTACAGTCACAAACGAAGCGGTTCCATCCCTCCTTACACATGCCGTTGTTTTTACACGGGTTACTGTCGCACTGTTTCCCCGTCACTTTGCTGCAGGACGACTTCACTCCCGTTGCATTCTGGGACTGAGCGATCTGCCGGATGTCCTTGCTGCGTCCGTCGATGAACAGATCCCGAACGCAGCCCACGTAGCCGTAGTTGAGCATGGCGGTCCAGAGCTCGGTGGGCAGGACCAGACCGGCCCGGCTGTCGGGGAGACCCCCCAGGTAAAGGTCCCCCTCCAGGTCCAGGATCTCGTTCTCCCCGCTNTAAACATGTTTAACCCTTGGGATACTAAACTTACTGGCAGGAGCAAAAAAAAACCAAACTTACCCCTAAACGACAAACCATTCAAACCATTTCTCCATTCCAAAACCTGTAAAACCTGACAAAATTGCCAGAGTCTCAAGTTTCTCAGAGTACCTGAGTGTGTCATGACGTCAACAACCTTCGTTAACCAAACAGAAAAGACAAGAATTTAACTAACATCACCTTGATTTTCATGTCTCTTTGAAAATTTATGGAAAATCAGTGGTTTGCTTTTGTTAAATTCTGAAAAAACTAATTATTCTATGTTTTTTCTGCTTTCATCATTTAAACTTTAGAGTTTTTTTTCTGGAGAATATTAATCCAATATTAATTAAGTTTTCCTAATATAACTTGATAATAATAAATTATGGAAAAGTCAAGAAAAAAATTCCATCAGCTTTACTCTCCCATTCCTCAAACTGGAAACCAGTGTAGCAAACTACAAAACAGACCAAACACAACTGTCATACTATATACCAGTGGTTCCCAAAGTGGGGGTCGTGACCCTTTGGGGGGTCGCGAGACATTGATAGGGGGTCGTGGAATGTGTCCCAAAATCGAAAACTATGAACAATTCATGAACATTTTGTCCATTATTGTGAGAATAAAGAGTGAAAGATAATATAAAATTATGCAAACAGAAAATGTTTTATCTGTTTTTCACATTTCTTTGTTGAAGTTTGATGCCATGAACTCAGCAAAGTGCACGTTAGTCAGTACATTTTCTACCGATAAGTTAAATTAAATATCCTCAGGAGGATATTGGTTTCTTTTGTCTGTTTTTGGATTGTCCCATTAATGTTGTACCACAGCAGGGGGTCGCCAGGCTCTCACGCTGCAATTTTGAGGGTCACAGGCGGAAAAGTTTGGGAACCCCTGCTATAAACTACATTCAAATACAGTATCAGTGTTTACTACATACTGCATTGGAAAGTAGTTTGTAGTAGGAGAATTCGAGAGAAAAAACCTGAGTGCAGCCTCTTGACAGGGAGCATTTCCTGTTATCTGAGCATCTCTACGGTTACAAACGCAGGAAAAAGAAAGTTCCTGTCGTTATTTAACCCGAAAATACACGAAGACTGAATTCATGTTAATCATCACGGCCTCGTTCTGACAGCTGTGACCTTTCAAAGAGGAATAATTGAACTTTAAACATCAGAGTTTTCATCTTTTTCTCTGCTCCTGGTGCTGCTCAACCTTCCTCTGAGTCTCTATCAGCTCCAAACCAGGACGAGTCCACATGAAAAGAGCAGACTGACACAAAAAGGTGGAGCTCTCACATTTTCCTTGTTACATTGAAGTAACTGTTCACCTTGAAGTCTGACAGCAGGGAGATTTGGGCTGAAGTTCTTTGAGGATAAAGACTTTAATTCACTTGCAGCTCTTATTAACATTTCAGTCAGAGCACAGGTGTGATTACGGCGTTAACCAGCGTGGCTCTGCTCGCTCTTCTATCCCTACATCTGTCTCATTCCTCTTTCTGCCTGTGAAAATCCCACTTTCTGCTCTGCTATCGCACTCAGGGCCACGGCGGTGATTAATCAAAGCAGCGCGCTCTGACACGCGGCTAAATTGGCTGCTCTAACCTGATATATAACACACGCTGGAGCAGCCACTAACACGCCCCCCCCTGCCCCCCCGTCCTCTGGAGGATCACACCCAGCGCTCAGATCCTGCTGGTTTGCAGCTGGAGGCAACAGAAGTTTCTCACCCTTCCTCTAATATAATCTTCTCCTAATACTTTCTGTGTGCTCACACATGTTTTCAGGTCAGAGAACAGAAGGACCAACTCTGTGTTTATCTGCAGAAACAATAAATCATCCTTCAAATTAAAACAAAGAGGAAGTTTACATCACACTGGGGCTGAGACACTGGAAATAAACACCAACATACTCACAGCTCTCGTCCCTGTGCTGCTGCTCCAGCTTTTACAAAAGTTTAAACTTTGAGATAAAAGTTTTAAACAACAAAAATTTAAAACAAAAAACAGGACTGTCTTTAAGGATCATTTTTTGAGTCTCTCCTCTGCTCTGTTTGTTTCCTGCCTCTGATTAAAGAACGAGACTCACCTGGTTCCTGCAGAGACAGAAACACACAGGTACCTGAGTTAACTCTGTTTATTGATTCATACGCTTTAACTCCTGGTTAATTATCAATAAATCTCTTTTTGTCCTCCTTTGAGGTAAAGATGCTCGATAATATTGTTCCTCTGGTTTTATCTGTCATGATTCGATTAAAGGTGAAGTATGAAAGATTTCCCTAAAACAAAAAATGGTTTATCTTATTTGAATTCTTATCTAGAAATTTTGCCTTTAATCTCAAAATCTTTTACTTTTTCCTATAATTATGTCTTTGTCTCAGATTTTTTTCTCATAATTTTGACTTGATATGCTATTTTTTTGTCCTCAAAGTTTTTACTTTTATCCTAAAATTTCATCTTTTTTTTTTAAAATCTAATTTGACTTTTATTCTCAAAATTCTTTTTTTACTCATATTGTTGACTCTATAAGCTAAAATATTAATTATTAAATTAGTATAAGTATTATTATTATTTTTTTAATTTAAGAACCTTATCTTTTCATGTTATATTTGACTTTATGTCCCAAAACTTTGGACTTTTTTCCTATAATTCTTTTACTTTATAAGCTTTCTTCCCCTCAAATTTATGACTTTTTATCCTATAGTTTCATCTTTTTATTGTATTTGACCTTTATTCTCAATATTTTGACTTTTTCTCTTTTGTTTTTTTTTTTTACTTTCTCTCTTAAATTTATTTACTTTTATCTCAAAAATTTGACTTTTTACTCATATCGACTCTGTTAGCTAAAAAAAAAGATATTTTTAAATCCTCAATTTTTGAGTTTTTTCCCACAAACTTTTTCTGCTCATGTTATATTTGACTTTAAACCCCAAAATTTTGATTTTTTTTCACAAACTTTTGACTTTTTTTTTCATAATTTTGACTTTTTTCATGGCTTTGACCTTATAACTTGAAACTTTTGCTCTTTTTAATCGCAAAGTTATGACTTTTTTTCCCAAGATTTTATCTTTTTATCTAATTTTTTGAGTTTTTATCTCAAAAATTTGACTTTGCATCAGTCGCCCAGTGCAGCGACTTATGATCAACTGTCTGTGGAACAAGCTGAGAAAAACACTTTTGGAAACTTTTTAATTTAGGAAAGGTTGAAATCATTTGTATCTTCAGGTTGCTGTGAATCTCAGAGGTTACGAGTATTAAAGATTATGATTTCGAAGCAGAAAATTGTAACTATTTTAAAAATCAGTGGCTCAAACTTCAGTCTGTGTCTCCAGCTCGTTGAGGCGGTAAAGTGTGAATCCTGTTGAACGTTTTAGTTTTCATCAGTGAGCTGTAATCTGCAGCTTTGGCTCCTTAAAGTGGAGCTGAGTTAATGGAAAGTCATTGATTTTGCTCGTTTGGTGAAAGTACTAAATTATGAAGGAGTTGAAACTGTATCTGTTAACGAGTGTTTGGGGATCAACGATGTGACTGTGCTTCCTTCTTCAGCGAGAGAGAGAGAGAGAGGATCTGAGTAAATAATCACAGTGAATCAAAGAGGGTTTATCCTCCTGACACCAGGAAAATAAAGTTATAACCACATTTAGACCAGGGCAGGACAATTAATCACAAATAATCTAAACCTGAATCTGTCCTGCTGTAATATTCTCATGTCAGACTGTGAAATGTTTCTTCAAATGTGTCAGAATATCAGATATTGATGTTTTCTGTTCTACACCAGTTTTACTCAAACAAAGAGACAAACTGCTGAAAACTACCTTTGATGGAGAAACTACACAAGTGGAGAAAAGTGGCAAAAACAGCAAAGGGTACAAATAAAATAAGTTTAAAGAGACAAAAATGGTCAAGAGGCATCAAAATAATCCCAAGAATATCTGGAGAAACTTGATAAATACTCAGAAAACAGCAAAATATGGTCCAAAAATGGTGAAAAAAACATGAAAATTAACTCAAATGATCAAAAAGAAACAAAGAATGGCAGGAAAATTCTAAGAAAACTTTGAAAAAGTCAGAAGGGAACAACACTGGGGGGGAAAGTGACAAAAAAAATGAAAATAAATAAACAATGAAATAGCAAAGTGCAACAAAACGTGGCAATTAATTTGGGAAAAACCTCCGAAATACTCAGATTATAGCAAAAAATATTCCAGAAGTGTTGGGAAAAGAATGAAAAATGACTAAAATGGCCAAAAAGCAACAAAAAAATTGCAAAAAATTCTGTGAAAACCTGGAAATCAGTCCGAAAGTTGTGACAACTTGGGAGATAAATGGCAATTAATTTGGGATAAACCAAAGAAAATGATGAGAAAGAGGCAAACCATGGTCCAAAAGTGACTGAGAAAGAATGAAAATTGACTAAAATGGGCAAAAAGCAACAAAATTGGCAAGAAAATTCTGTAAAAACTTGGAAAATAGTCAGAAGGAAACTACAATTGGGCACAAAATGCCATAAAACCCAGAATCAAGTGTTTAAAAAAGCCAAGGGCAATAAAAATGGGGACAACATTGTGAGAAAACTTAAAAAATAGTCAGAAGGAAGCAAAAAATGGTTCAAAAGTGCCAGAAAAAAAAGTGAAAAGTAACTGGAATGACCAAAGAGCAACAAAAATTGGCAAGAAATTTCTGAAAAAACTTGGAAAATAGTCAGAAGTAAACAACACTTAGGGAAAAGAGACAAAAAATGGAAAGAAAGTAGTTAAAATAGCCAAATATATAGTCACAAAAATAGTCACAAGGAAGCAAAAACTGGTGCAAAGTGGTGGGAATGAAAAGAAAAGAATGAAAATTGACTAAAATGGGCAAAAAAGCAACAAAAATGGCAAGAAAATTCTGTAAAAACTTGGAAAATAGTCAGAAAGTAGTGACAACTTGGGAGATAAATGGCAATTAATTTGGGATAAACCAAAGAAAATAGTGTGAAAGAGGCAAAACATGGTCCAGAAGTGACTGAGAAAGAATAAAAAAAGAGTAAAATGGGAAAAAGAAGTCTCATGGGTTGTTGATGTGCCATTATTTGTGTCAGTGTTGATTTCCTTTAATGTGTCTGTAATAAAAACATATAATGTTTTGGACCTAGAATAATCAGACAAAAACATCTTGATTCAATTATTTTTCAGACTTTCAGCCCTGAAACAGGTTTTAGCATCAGAAGCAGCAGAAATCTGCTGAACTGAACTGAAGTTACCTTCTTTCCTCTTTTTTTTCCTCTTTTTTTCCATTAGCTGGTTCTCTTGCAGTTTTTTATTTGCGCTGTCAGCTCTGCCGATAAATTCATATTCTGCAAAGCCTCAGGCAACATCTTTTTAATTGAGCCAGGAGCTCTGAGCCCTGATTGAAGCTTTTCTTCATTACGTGTTTGTGCTTGTGTGCGTGGACGAGAGCGAGGAATGAAAAACCACAACGAGACCCCGGCGTGTTCCCGAAGCACAGAGCTGATCACCGTTTGTCTACGAGCTGCAGCAGCTTCAACACTTTCCCCCATTTAACTCCAGTTTAGACCATTGACTGTATATAGAATAAACAGCGTGGCTCCGCCTGTCACCGTTCTACGTTTTTGAAGCCAAAAAACCCGTTTCTCTAGCCGCCATTGTGCAGCCAGAGTCTGCGCAGTAGAGAATTTCCGGTGGAGCCAAGTAAAAAAGAGAAATAAAAATATTTATTTCTTCTTCTTCAGAAGGTTTAGTCTCCTTTTGGC
>RPOG01004162.1:0-49479 GCA_008086565.1 Thalassoma bifasciatum
AACATTTTCAGGTCTGTTGAGTGTTTCAACGATTTTGACCACAACTGGATATAGAGAAAAAATTGCAGCAGGTTAAAAGCAATATCTAAAGAATTGTTTTCCAGTTACCAGGTAGAATTAGACTCTGGTGGTCGTCCTATGCTGAAGTGGGTTATCACACACACACACACACACACACACACACACACACACACACACAATCACGTAAAAGCACACAGAGCTACAGCACAGAAAGAACACCCACTGGAATGTTGATCGGCAACAAACACCCCTCCCCCGGTCAGTCCCCGAGTTACCACCCCTGCCTCAACAATGAAAACACACATTGACACACACACGTGCATGCACATACCCACACACACACACACACACACACACACACACACACACACACACAATCACGTAAAAGCACACAGAGCTACAGCACAGAAAGAACACCCACTGGAATGTTGATCGGCAACAAACACCCCTCCCCCGGTCAGTCCCCGAGTTACCACCCCTGCCTCAACAATGAAAACACACATTGACACACACACGTGCATGCACATACCCACACACACACATACACAAAACAAAAGTCAAACATCAACCAGCACAGGTTTGGGTGTATTCAGTGTTCAAACTGTGGTTTAACAGCTAAAACAAGTTATTGAACTTAATTTAGGAAAACAATCACAGTTTATCTTTAATACGCTCTTTGAACAACAGTGTTTCGTATAGGTTTGCACTAATGTACACACCCTTTTTTTTATTGCTAACTGTGTGTTTGGATTTTTCTGACAGGACTCAGTCAAAAACATGAGCCAGTCAGAAAGCAAAACTCTTCAAAATAATCATAACAGAGCTTTTATCATGACTTTTTCGTGCTGTTATTTTACAGGCAGGATAAATTAAGCCTTACCCACCCTCATACAGTATTTTTTAAAATTCTGTCCTCCAGCAAAATTCTTCAATTTATCAAGACTAAGAAAACACTTCAGTCCAGACAAATGGCTTCACAAACAAGAACCCAGACTCCCTGTTCCCTGTAGAAATGCATCCTTAAAGCTCCATGAAGACTCCATGTTTTGTGAATGCTATGTCTCCAGATTTTTATCTCCCTTAATTAGATCAAAAGACATTACATGTACAGAATTAAAGATTTATTTTCCATGTGAACACCATTTTCCATGTAGTGCACCAATGTACTTGTCCTCATTCCTTGAAAACTTCCTTTGTTATAAACTGTTTTCTAGTGAAACATGATACTCATCAATCCCCCACCTCTGACCTCTGACCTTTCCCCCTCCTGAGCCACCAAACCCTCCATCTTTTCCTTTTGACCTCTGACCCTCTTGAATTCCTGAGGTGGTAGCCCTTCTTTAAGAAGGTTTGTGCAAACATGCTGAATCAGAAAGGTTCCACTTTTTTGGTTTACAGTGTCATTTCAATTTCAACACACTCCTGCTTCAGAGTTGGTGCTTTTAGTTCTTTTAAAGCATCCTGTGAAATTCTTTATGTGTGTAACCATTATGCAGGACAGTTTGGATTGGAGAGTGTATTAAATTTATAACACAAACATATTTGACAGAGTATAAAAGCAGGCAAAGGACGTGTTTTAGAGTTTTCCTGCAGCCCAGCCTCTCAGAATACCTTGTTTTGTAGTTTCATGTACCTCATGAGCACTGTTCAACCATTTTTTAAACTTCAAATCTCAGAAAAAATGTAGAAAATTGAATAAAAACTGACTTTCTGCAATGCATTTCAGTGGACGTCTGGGCAGAGTATTTAAATGTTTGAGAATGGCTATGCACACTGTAATTGGCTCATCACATTTGTGGGCGGGACTTAGCCATAGGTCAATTACAGGAGTTGATTGGGGCCGATTTTGATGGAGAAAATCATTTTGGGCAAAACAAGATTAAAGCTGGAATGACGCCATTAGATAGTCCAGACAATTACACAGACTAATAAATTTTGCAGTTCAGACACTTATCATTACACCTGAAGACTGTCATTTAGGCAGCTGCCACTACTGTGAGTTGCACCTGTGGCTGTTGAGGAGCTAACTTAACTCTGTGTACGACACGCAGGAGAGGGCAATTTGACTTTTTCCTCATCATTTTTCAACTCTAATCTTGAAAATGTGTTTTTACTGAATCTCAAAATTTCAACTTTTTCTTTGTCATTTCGACTTAATTCTCAAAATTTTGGCATTACTGTCTTCAATTGACTTAATTCTCAATATTTTGACTCTCGATTATTTTCTCCATCAAAGTTAGCCCCAATCCCCTTCCATTGTGAATAAACATGTATGACAAGTCTTTTCCTTGTTTCCTTGCCTTAAAGAAACATGTTAGTGTATAAACATCCGAAGACACCTTTAAGTATTCTTATTGTCAGTCTGTTGGGGGTTTTGCTGATCTAAAGAAAGCACTCAGGCCTTGTTAGCCCAGTGTGAATTCATAAATAGTCACAGCCTCACTGGTGATGGTGATGAAGTCCAGACAAAGATAACAGTGTGGGGGAAGACTCAGCGGAAACGTCATCCACCATGGTTGTGCCAGGGACTTCTTCAGCGTGTGCTCATGTGTCAGAACAGTGTGGAGAACAGAATAAGAAGAACAGAGGGAAGGTGTGAAGACAGAGACTGGTCATACTGCTAACACACGCAACTGTGCAGATTTATCAGTCAACAGGGGGTCGGCAAACATTCCCCGCATACCTTCTGCAGCTCTGACGCTCTGACACTCTTTTATTTGACGGACACACTCGCATGCACAGGAATAAAAACAACCCTTCCATCCTTTTTGTATTATCTGCAGCCCTCAGGGGTTTTCTCCTTTTAAATCTATTCCAGGATGCAGCAGGACTCTACCAGACAAGCTGAACTGAAATCTAGTACGCAACAAAATCTCAATCTTAAGTAAAATATAAAGCTCAAATCAGGGGGGTTTTCCAGCCCATTTTGGGGGGTTCTGGAGCACCCCAACATTTAATCCCAGCATCCCTTCCTTTTTTTTTTTTCCTGTATGTCCTCTATTTACAAGCTAGAAAAGTGTCAAAACCTAGGTGACAGTGAAAGTTTTTTCTGGAAGACTTTAAGGAAGAAAGCCATTGTGTCCCCTTACAGTAGTTTTCATATCCTCTCACAAAAAAAGACCTAATTGTTCGGAAAGGCTGATGAGGAGGCCAAAAGGTGAAAAACTATGTGAGCAGAGAAGAGCTGCAGCAAATTTTGCTCCTCAATCCCAGAGTTGTCAATCTCTGCCGCTCAAAGTCTCACCATGCAGCTTCAAGGACCATTTTTTTGTAATTTTAGTACTCACTATTTATTTCAGAAACATAAATGCTGTTCATATGTGTGTTGAGGAGCTGCTGTATTAGAATTGAGCAGTCTAGAGTCGTCTCCCTGAGAAGTATTCTCCTTTTCTTTCACAAATGTCGGAATGAAATTGGAGCATTTTGGGCAAATCCATATCGTGTTCAGCACTCCTGAACCTCTGATCCTTGAATCACTCTTGGCTCCAATTAACTTTTAAGCCTGAGCTTTTCTAAACCTGTGTTTCTAGTTGTTTCTAGCTCTTTAAATTGCTTGTTTGTCTGCTGTCAGGATTTCTGAAGCTCTCCTGAACAGACTTCTTTGTCGTGCATACACTGACCTCTCAAACTGCCCACATGTGGGTCGTTATCCACAAAGAGGCACGTGCAGTGGACATGCATTATTCAAACACACAAGAGTCCAGATCAGCTTCACAATAAGAAGTCTGCTGGATAACAGTGGCAATATTTCAGATAAACATGAGGTGTTTCTGCTCCACTGACACACTAAAGTGAAGAAACCCTCATCCCAACATTGATGCTCTACCCAGCAGTGGGAACACCCACCACACAGCCTCTAATGCCCCTCAGCACCCAAACATGAAGACAGGTGGCAACAAATGGGAAGCAACAGTCAGTAAATCATCATCAAATGAACACCATCCTTCACTGGTGTTTCGTCAGGTTAGAACCACGACTCCTCAGGGAGGTACTACAGTTAGCTTTAGCATACCAGAACCCATCCCCCACATCCATGCACCAAAATAGAGAAGGAGCGAGAGGCGACCAGAGGAAAAGTATGATGAGAGTATGTCCCTCTTTCTTTTTTAGAGAAGAGAGAACAAGTTAAACAACACTGACCAGTTTGCTCTTTGCTTTTTCACTAACTTTTTCAGTATCATTGTCATTTCTATCTTTTTTTTTTCAATTTGATATCCTAATTACATCTTCATTCCTTCAAAAACTTAAATACACTTACATATTAACAAGGTTTTGTGCATTTTTTGGGGTGCATGAAGTGTGAATGGTCAAACATTGTTTTGCCTGTGTGCAAAAAAAAGTCAGCATGTGTCCTGTGTGGAGAGCATCTGAGGGGACTCTCATTTACAGAGAAATTTGTAAATATAAAGACGACAATTTAAAATGCGCAAAAACCTACAAAAACTTGAATTCAAAGATGTTTGTACTAAGTTATGCTACTCTGGGAGACAACACATACACAAACAAAACACTGCACAGTAACTCCCACTCTTTTAGACAAATATCTAATCAGCCAATCACATGACAGCAGCATAATGCTTTAGGATATGTAGCCATGGTGAAAAAAGATGTTTCAAGAGACTTTAGATATGACATAGTTGTGGACAAAAATCATCTCAAACTGGTTTCTTGAACATGAAAATGAGTTTCCTGGACTCCAATGGCCTCCACAGTCACTAGATCTGGATATTCAGACAACGAATCTGCAGCAGCTGTGTGATGCTATTAGGTCAATATGGAGTAAAATCTCAGAGGAAGGTTTCAAGAACTTTTCCGATTCCATGGCACCAAAAATTCAGAGAGGTTTGATGCCAAAAGGTGGTCCAACACAAGTAAAGTGTGCCTAATAAAGTAGCTTCTGAGTGTAAATAACAATAACTATGAGATACATTTGTGTTACAAGCTCTTATTTTGTACTTTTGATTGTAACCAGTTGCTGTCTAATTCTAGCTTCCATGCCTCTTACGTCCGCTCATCAGATGGTTTTGGATTCTCCACGGCCTTCTTTAAAATCCAGAAGTGATTGACTGTTCATAGTGTGATTAAAGTATTGATGTTCACATTGAAGAGCCCTGTTTTCACATTCACCAAATGTTTATCTCCTGTCTTCACGCCTCCCCACCTCTCCACACCTTACCTTTTGTGCCCTTTCCATGAGTACACCTCAACCGCATTTTCCCAGAAACAAATCCCTCCTGCTGTCACATCTCCCTGCTTTCCCCCACCACAATCTTTCCCATTGCACCTCACCTTTTGTGTCCTCCCAAAGATCACACCTTAAAATCCATCCTGGACCCCCCCTCTCAGAGCCTTTGATTTTAAGATCCTTTGTTCCCAAATGTACCTCAGACAGAGAAGGTGTGAAACAAAGTCCCATCCCAGGATTCCCTTCACTGGTTGTCATTTGGCATCCATGCTGCTTGTGTGTTAACTGACCTTTTGTTTGCAAAGAAAATAAAACTATTGTCGGCCGGCAGAAGTCTTTATTTCATTCTTTACCAGAGTTGGGGAAACAGTATCCACACATAGTTGCATCTCTCACTCAGTAAAACACATTATATTTGTCTGTGCAAGCAACGACAAGCCTATCCATTTTCAGAACATGACCTAAAATACACTAGTTCACTTAGGCCTTAGGTGGAGTAAAGTAACGTTTAGTGGGTCTTTTGTACTGTTTTATGTTTTTATACGCTATCTGCTTTTATCGTTTTGCAGCTTTCATTGTTTTTATAGTTTCTACACATTATACTGTAAAGTGCTTTGGTAGGTCACTGACTGTTTAAAATGTGCTCTATAAATAAAGCTGACACTGACATTGACACATAAACTGCACATGAAGCATTTTAGTTTCTACTCTGCTGTCTTGCTTCACACTGCTGTGCACTCTTTTGTCTATTCATGTATGAGGGGTCTGATCCTCATGTATGGGGGCTTGTCCACATGCTTCTACAATTGTGAGAAAGAAGAAGAAGAAGGAGAAGGAGAAGCTCAGATTACATCACACAAAGACGGTGTGATGTCATGCCATAATTTGTCTTTACATGGCATTACATTACAAAGCTGTTTGCGGCTGTTAGCTACATAATGTGTTGTGTTACAGAGCCCAGGAAAGTTTGGACAAAACATGAGAGAAATAAAGTAGCAGGACAGAACCCCAACTGTTCAGGAAACTATTACAGGTCAAGTGTTTACAGCTTCAGTCTGCAGGGAGCCTGAAAGGAGAAAAATGTAGAAAGCAACCACGTGTCTCTGATAGACAACAGACAGGAGAGGGTCAGAAATAGAAAAAGTGGAAGAGCAAGGAGGTTGGAGGGGGTAAGAATGGAAAAAGCTGATCAGAATGTTGTTTTAGGCAGAACACATGATTTCAGAAATGTTCTTGTTCTGACAGCGTGTGCAGAGATGGACCCATTTGAGAGTTTGAAGCCTTGACCTTTGCTCTCAGGCTTCCTGCGAGCTTTTTCAGGGCTGGAGTTAAACATATTATGCTTATGCTTTTCTAAATGATCAACTAACACAACAAGGTAAATGGGACCAGTCTTGAAACAATAAAAAAGTTATCATGTCTTATAATAAAATAAAAAAGAGCAATGTTTTTTCTGGATACTGTTAAAAAGTTTCACCTCTTATTTTTTGGGGGGCATGAGGAAAACAACAAAAAAAGTGTTTTGCAGACAGGTGACAGCTTTGGCAAATCTACTGAACTTTAAACCTCCATCAAAACAAGCACAAGCACAAGCACACACCCCTACACTGCCCTCTAGTGTTTACTTTGAAGCAGTGCTTATTATCATTGTTCACCAACCAAGTACTTTGTGTTCTTGGCTTGTGTTGGTGTTTTGATGAGATGTTTAAAATAAAAGTTAAGGAAAATGTAGCTTTGTGTTTTTTTCAGCTGGAGAAATGGAGGTGGAGACAGTTCTGGACTCCAGGCGGAGCCATACGTACATTAGCCATCAAGTTGCCAAATGTGGTGTCCCAGATTGTTCTGTTTTTTGCTGCAAATGTACACAGCACAGAGGAAGGAGAAGGACAAGAGGCTGTGAACACAAACAATCCAAAAAAAAGATGAGCATGAATGACCTTTGAATTGGATCATGAACAGTTTACAACAAGCGAGATCAATCTAAAAATTCCCAAATCCTCTCCTCTTGTATTCTCAAAAAACTTCAGGGCCACCATCCTCTGGACATCTTCATGTTGGGCCCCTCAAAGTTCAGCTGTCTTTTAGGATTCAGTCTTGTGAATCAAGAGCAGCTGCATGTATCATATCAGCACCCTAAAACATGTACACAGTAGGAATGACACCCTCAAATATAAGCTCGTATTATCCAACAACGAGGACATTTAACCTCCAACATATGTGTGCCGCTTTGTGCTGTGTAAGTCATAGTGAAAGTATTTGTAAGAGGAGAGGACTTTTCCCTGCAGAGGCTGGCAGACGACGCCATATCCAGCTGCCTGAATACAGAGAGAAATGTCATGTCCTCGACCTTTTGGCATATCTAGGGTTTCAAATCATGTGTGGAAGTTTGTGACATGCTTTGGACCACGTGCAGCTGTATGTCATGTCCAGTCATTTCTGGCACAGAAGTACTAGACCACTATCTATTTCTATCTCTAGAGAGCAAAAGTCAGGGGGTACAGACGGATTTGTTGGTTGAAGTTTTTCATTTTTGATTTTCACCATCTGAAAGTGAGTCCTAGGCCCTTTTTCTTTTAGGTTTTACCGGTTAAAACTTCATAAAAAAAACATAGCTGTGTGTGCATTTAACCAAACATCAGTTAACTTTTACCCCCCTACAAAGTTAACAGCTCTACCTTGTAAATTCAGGGTGTGCCAGACTGAACTCTGCAGTGGGAGAGTTTCTTTAAGTGGTACAAGACCTGTTATTGTGACCCTGGGCCATGTGTTTTGTAGGTTTTTCTTCTTGTACGTGCACAGCAGTTTGTCACTGTACAAGTGGATGTGTACAAGTGAATTAGGTGCTGATGAAAGTGTCGCCTCTGATTGGTCACTTTGAACAGGGTTGCTGCTCCCTGATTGGATGAATTCTGATTCAGCCACTGCAGCCTTGTGTTGTTGCTTCTGTGTGAAATAGTGTTGACCTACAGTTGTTCGTTTGAATAAGTATAAGTTCAGATATTGTGAGTGATTGTTCTTTTAGGTTAAAAGACATTGTAAATTAATGATCTGTTACTTTTGAGCAGCTTTAGCAGCAGAGTAGGAGTTAGTTGC
Organism: Thalassoma bifasciatum; assembly: GCA_008086565.1. Lineage (NCBI taxonomy): Eukaryota > Metazoa > Chordata > Actinopteri > Labriformes > Labridae > Thalassoma > Thalassoma bifasciatum. Next base: position 8,300 of record RPOG01004162.1, read on the forward strand.
ATTTTAGTTGATCTCCTTTTCCTCCTGTTTCTGTTTGTTTCAAGCTCAGCTCAGGTGTTTTTCATTCATTGAAGTTGGAGTTATTTTTCTTTTAGGGAAGATCAGGGGTGAAGTATTACAACTTACCGCTTATAAGTTATTTTTTCAGGGTTTGATTTCTTCAGTCAGGGCGAGAGTGAATGACGAGCAGACAACTTTATGTTAACTATCTTTTTGGAGTGTGAACCAATGTTATTCTGGTCTGAACACATTGACCAGTTCAAAATCAGGAAAAGCATCAGTGAGAACACACATCATGTCATATCCAGGTTTCTCTAAGCCGGGTTCATATGATGTGCAAGGCTCCAACCTTTGGTCAAAGAGTGGACTCATCATGCCTCAATTTACTGTTCATTACTTTATGTAAAGTCCCTTACAGGACATGTGTGCATAGATAATGTAAAGATGCATAGCACATAAAACGAATCGATAAACAACATTAAAACCACTCACCACATCTTATTCTGCAGAATCATTTTACAGGGGCGGCAAGTTGTTACAGATTATGTCTGAAGGTCTGATATCAAAAAGCTCCATTCTAGATATTTTTCAAGTTCAATGAGTCCATTGTGAATTAAAGTTACCCAGATAAAGCATAACCAAGAAACTAAATCACTGCAGACCAGCTTACATTGTCACAGTGCTGCATTTATTGTCTGTTGAAACACACATACAGTACATCACGTTCACAAACATCATATCCATTTTGATTCTTTTTGTGTACAAAAATAAGGCATAAAATTAAATATATACAGAAGTAAACAGGTATTTCAGTTTAATCTTTGAATGTAGACTTGGGTTATGTTGCACCTGAGAATTACTTTAACTGAGAGTTCTGAATGTAGACCAGCTACTGAAACGTGTTTGGGATATTTTTGAATGTGATGTTTGTTCATGTTGGCTACACCTGTCATTTACAATATCACGATTACTAAATTAAAATAATAAACCAAAGCTTCTAGAAAAGCTTTCGCTCTATCTGTGTTACATTCATACAGTCATTTGGGAATGTCATAAGATACACAGCACATTCATAAAATGCTTTAAACTTGCAGGTAAACATTTTGGACACTAGAATTTAACAGTAAGTTTAGTACAACAGTGAAAATAAAAATATTAAATCACAGTCAAGTTTGACTACCTGAGAATATGTGAAAACATCCTTTATACCATCGGTTTATTTCTATGTGATTTTGAGGCAACACAAATATGCCATCAAGTTATAGACAGAGAAGAACTGCTCACACTTCACAACTGGTTAAGTCTGAAGGCTCAGTTCAGTGTATCTCAAAGCTTATAATCATGTGCAAAGTTATTTTTTGCACAGTTTCTTTCACAAAAACTGAACTATAGAGAGCAACATGTGAGAAAACATCTGATTGAGCCCAAAATACTGTGAAAAACCTTTACCTGACCATACACCTTAAAAAACTTGCTATCTTCCTGATGATCGGCAGATCTTGAAATGATTTGAAATAGAAGTCTAATATCTTCTAAGTGTCTAATTTTGCTTCATTTAAACTCAGTCTCTTTGAATTAGTGTTTTTCATATTGTTGTGCTGACTCTGTTGCTAAATGCTTGTGCAAGAGAGGGTCTATTTCAGGTCTTTAGTGTTTTATTTGCTGGGAGGATGAGCTGTACATTTATAAAGACATAGCTCTCACATTGTGCCACATCCAGACCTGTTTTTCTCTTAAAGCACATTTATTACCGCAAAAAAAAAAAGAAATCTTAAAGAAAAGAAAAAGTTCAGTGATCAAGACTGTCCATAACTTCAACACAAGCACAGTGTGTGGGTCTTGGCTTATTGTTGTCGCTCTATGCTTGTCTGAAACGTGTCTATGTTAGGAGGAGGTAGAGGAGGTGGAGGAGGTGGAGGAGGTGGGTTGGGATAAACGGGTGTGCTGTTTTCTGTATAAGCAGGAGGGAGATCATCAGGCTTAAATCCAAGCTGAAAGACAAAGAAAATAACACAAAATTCAAATTAAGACACACATAAATGCAGGTGTCTGAAATGTATCCAGGTCTAGTTTTACTTTTCAACAGGGGATTTGGTTTCTACCTCACTATACGAAGGTGGTGGCCCACAGAATGCAGACGTGCTGTATCGTGGGGGCATGTGGTTCTCCTGGCTGTATCGTGGGTCTTCAGCATCCTGAGACAGGTTTCTAGGGAAAGGGATGAAGTATATGGAACGTGGGGGTCCGTCCCGCTCAGTGCGTCTTCGGGCCTCCATCTCGATCTGCTCCTCTCTTATACGACTGCACACCCTGCAGAAGGTGGTGCAGAAAACGATGCAGAGACCAAAGCCGAGGATGCCCAGGAAGATTCTTGGAGAGGAAGAGGAGTGTGACAAAAACAGATGTTAGTGCATAACAGAGGAAGGGAGGGAGGGGCAGTTACAGATGGTCTGAAGAGGGAGTGGAGAGGAGTTGATGAATAAAGGGATATGAAACTTCCCAGAAAAGTTACAGGAAAATAATTTTTATCCAAATTGAAAGGGGGAAAGTTTAAGAATGACTTTAATGACTCCTTGCTACACTAGTTCACTTGATAGAATGGTTTAATCACTTCTTGCTACGCTACTTTGCTTGATAGAATGCTTCAACGAAACATTTAAAAAATCCATCAGCTCGATGGATCTACAAAAATAAAATGAAACCAGAGTAGCATTGTACAAAACAGACCCCACAGAGCAGGCCTACGACATGGAAAAGTAATATGTAGTATGTAGTGTTCATAGTATGCTATATTCAGGTTTAGTATGTAGCAGGTGGTTTGGAATACAGCCTTCAAATTTCTTGAGAGTTGTGTAACAATTTTGTTGAAACAAATGGAAACAGAGATAGAAGAGTCAAAAAACTTGTTGTACTATCAACAAAAATAGAAAAAGTCATGGTTGAAGACAAGGTTGCTCCCAGCTAGAGTGATAAAACATCCTCCTTTGCCAATACATGTCCGTCTTTTTGGTGGTAAATTATGTCCAGGGTGATTTTATAAAATTACCTGAAATGTACGAATTTTTCTCAGCTTGTTCTAAAAACCATTGATACATATGATAAAGTGCTGCACTGGGCTACTGGTATTCTAATGCACCAACCAAGATGTTGCGCATGCAGGAAAACGTGCTATGACTGCTTGGCTGCACTTTCAGAAAGAAAATGCTGAAGTGGAAATGAACTTTTTATAGACAAAATGTAGATATTCTGTAATACCTCTCTTTAAGTTGTGGTTCTGGCCGGTGTTGAGATCTTTTTTTGGTCCATATCAAGTCAAATTTTGAAATAAAAGGTAGAAGTTTTGAGATAATAAGTCAATGTTCTGCGACAAAGAGTCAGTATTTTGAAATAATAAAGTCGAAATTTTGAGGTATTTGAAATGACAGGAAATAAAGTAGACATTTTGAGATAAGACAAAATTTCAGGCTAAAAAGTGAAAGTAATGTGATAAAAAGTCAGAAATTCAAGATGAAAATCAAAATTATGAGAAACAAAGTCCAAAGTTTTAGATATAAGGTTAAATTTGGGGCTAAAATGTCAAAGTAATTAGATAAAAAGTCAAACTTTGAGGTATAAGTTAAAATTATGAGATTAAGAAGTCAAACTTTTAGCTAAAAAGTCAAAGCTTTGAGATTTAAAGCCAGGATAAAAAGATCATGAAGTCAACATTCTGAGATAAATATTTGAAATATTGAGATTGTCAAACTAGTGACAAAAAAGTTCAAACTTTGACTCTTCTTAACACAGCATTTTGACTTTAGGTGCAGAAACAGCGAACCTCAACAAATCCAGTTTTTCATTTACTATACTTTTAACTGGCAACAATAGACCTCTGTACATTATTTTTGTTTGTATAATCCCCGAAGTGCTGTGCCATCATCACATGGTTTATTTTGAAGACATTTCTGATCATTTATAAGCAAAATTGAGAATTAGGAATAATTTCATCAAACACAATTTAAGTTATAGGGGGAAGAGCTGCATGAAGACCTGATGTTAAAAATCAGGGGGTTATACACTGAGGATGACAATTCAGATAGACAGACTGAATTAAAAAAACAAAACAATTACACTCAAGTAAAAGAAGAATTTCTTACTCCAATATTGGAATGTAACCAAAAGGCATCCTCAAAGCGAAGGGGAGAAACTCGATGCACCAAAACAAGAGTAGAGTCGCAGCACAGACCTTGAGGGAGAAACAAACATAATGTTGAATTAAATTTCTTCGATCCAGAAGCACATTTTGCCTCACTGCGCTTGGAAAGCTTCTTCTAGTTGTTGTTCTGTGAGACTTTCTTTTCTCTTCCTGAATCACCTGGGATACGAACTTTGACCCTAAGATCCATAAATGTTTCATCTAACACACTAAGATTATTTTATAGCCCATTTACCTTCATGTAGGTGGGAGTGTAATGGACTCTCTGAAGCATTGCTTGCATTGCACTGGTTGCTAATATTATGCAATGATTGGATAGCTATTTTTTATTTCCCACTCTGCTTGAGCAGGTTTGATATGGTCATCAGTGATGTTGAGGAAATAGTGAGTCAGAAGGTTGGAGAATATTATGTCATTGATTTTTCTTCATAAGCCATAATAATCCTTGAAACCAGTTGGATTGTATGAAAGCTTTAAATGAGTTATGAACATCAATTTTAAGACAGGACTGCAGCAAAATAATCACAGCACATCGAGTCATTAGTAAACAACATGCTCATATTTATTATTAATTAAACCTGTTTCCTCTCATTTGGAAGCCGAAAAAATATAATGTATCATCTGGTTGTTTCCAGTTTCCAAATGCTGTACATGTTATCACTCAAAAGCAAGCAAAATCAGAGCGAGCAAAAATCACATGAGAGGTGAGGCCAAAATTCACAACAGCAGCTCAGCGAGCACATTGGACCAGAGGCAGCGTGGGTTAATACACACTAAACAAACAGTTCTTAGTAAGCTCTGTTTGAGTTACAACAATATGAAATGTCACACAGAAGCAGAAATACGAATTAATATGTGTTTTCTTTTACCTTTGGCTCTGGGACGTCTCTCCTCAGGTGTGTGTGTGTGTGTGTGTGTGTGTGTGAGGTAAAGCTCACAGGAGCAGAGTTCAGTTTCTATTGAGGGTGTGCTGATGAAGGGGAGGTTATATGTGTGTGTGTGTTTTCTGTGTGTGTCCAAGTGTGGCCGACATTACAAAACCATGCAAGTATATCAGCCTAAAAAAATTTAAACACCCCCTGTTTTATTAGCACTGTTTCGAAATTTATGTTTACCTGATACACAAAATAAATTACAAAATGTGTAGTTTTATTGTTGGTGCAATTGTGTTTCTGTGTGTGTGTGTGTGTGTTTTATCAGATTTACCATGGAGTGTTTTATTACATTGTGCTAAAGGTCCATGAGAGGGATTTATGGCAGCATTATGAGACTTAAAGTGACAGCAACATCACTTCAAAAGGCCTCAGCAGAGATAGATACATGAGGCAATCATGGAAAAGTAAGCTTTTACACTGCTTTAGCCATTAAAAACAAAAATAACAGAGGAAAAAAGAAAGTAAAGTTCTTTAAGTCCATTTGTGTCAGCATTAGCTCACAGTTGATACAGGTGAAGATAGTTTTATGTTCCTCTTCAGGGCAAGTTTGAGCCTATTATACACAAACACATGGAGAGGGTTCTTTTAACAGGTGTTAAAGTGTGTATTTGTGGCATTTTCTATGACTACTGAAAATATAACATCCCAATTTTTGGTAGCTTTTGGGTTCTTATTGGTAAATTTTGCCTTAAGTACCACTGTTTCAACTTAACTGCCACAATGATAATGCCCTAACTACCTGAACAAACAAAAACAAGCTTTAGTAAATCAGCAAAATAGAAATCTGTCTCTTAACAACAAAAAATAAAAATTATTGAAAAATTTGGAGGGATTGTGCAACAGCAAGATAAGTGGGGGGGGGGGCTCAGGGCGTATCGCCATGGATGGTAAGTTATGACCAGATATCCCATGATGAGTCAGGCTAATATCTGATTAAAATGTAACAGCTTTGATCAAATACTGTTCCTCCAGAAAGCACCTACAAAAGCCATACACACTCCTCCACATCAACCAGGAAGTCTGTTAAAATGTGTAATCATTAAACCCAAAGTGAGATAATCCAGGATGAGTTTCGAGCATTAAAGAAGTGGTCGCAAATTTTTATCATTTGGTTTGATACTGTGCTTGCTTTTACGTGTATATGTGAGTTTATGACGGCAGACTTAATCACCCCACTAACCTGTAAATGTAATCTTCACTGCTTGTGACCTTTACAAGCAAACGGTTGGTGTTTTAGAAGCGTCTCATGACAGGGAAAAAAAAAAGTTTGTTTTTTGAGTCTGAGATTTACAAACATAAAACTTTGTCTGTAATAAAAGCTTAAAATTGTCATTGATATGATTTAACACAAACTGACAAATACCCTGTACCCTAACAAAGATCTTGTATTTTTTACCACAGAATATTTTCACAATGTCACCTGAATTTTATCAAAGGTGTCTTTACATGGGACCAGTGATAAATGGTTCTGGTATTTCTGACGTCTATCTGTTTCTGATAGTGTTTTGAAGCCAACAAGAGCCAAATGAACATTCTGACTTGAAAGGTGGGCTTTGAGCCTCCTAACAAACAGCAACAAGGTGTCACACCTGTCAGTCAGGTGAGCTGTGCCTCTGATTGGACATACTCGTGACCTCAATATCTTCTAAACAGCTGAGATATAGAAAAACTGAAGCCCTGAACAATGTGTGCTGATAGAGAAATTAGCTTTTCAGACTGAATGTGTTTTTTGAACCAGGTTGTAAATGTGATTACCAATGGTCTAAGAATTGCTTTTATTGGCGTGATCCATTTTTTCTACAATCAGCCTTGATAGAGCCCAATATGTAACAATTACCTGAGGTGTAATTTAAAAAAATGTAATAAAACCCAAAATGTGACAACTGGTCTATAATGTAACAAAAGTGTTACACCTGAAATGTGGTTCAAATAACAATGGCGTAAACACTGAAATGTAACAACTAACCCAAAACATAAAAATTGTTTACATTTTGGGCCAAAGGTTACAGCATCTGTTACATTTTCAACCAGTTATTACATTTTGGGTTTCACTATATTTTTATTACATTTCAAGCTCTGCACTTCTATTACATTATTCAGGGTTTTTTAATTTTTTTAATCATATTTTGAGGCGATGGTATAAATTGTGCTCTAACAAACCTTACATGGATTCTCGAAATATTGCAGATGTCCATGCTTCTGTATGATCCACATTTCTTATGATCAATGGTTTCTGCTTGGCACTAGCTTATATGGCTTAAAAGAAGTCATTAGATATAAAAATTGGAAACAGACATGATCGTGTAACCAAAAATGTTTTTAGAGTAAGTTTTATTTCATCAATTCATATTCTTCTCACAAAATAACACCCTGGGCTGAAAAATCCTTCTTCTGCAATGAAGAGGAGCAGTTTTGCAGAAGCACAAAAAGATAAACAACAGTGTTTGGTGTAACAACATTTTTCACATAGTGCAATTGCTTTTGTCATGTAAGATTTTCCATAGAATTAAAAAATTCTATGAAGATGGACCAGGGGTTTCAGAAATCCTATATTCACAGTTCCGTATGATTTACTCTTGTACAACATTTTATGAAGTCCCCGGGACTGAAAAGATCCTTCAATTTTGTTACTGTAGAAGAAACGTTTTAAAAACTTTGTCTTGTTTTGTACGTTGATATGGAGTGATCTGCTGCTGAAATATTTAAGAAAAATTAACAATTAGATGTGCTGTACATGTCTAGTACATGTCAAATTGGAGTTTTTGGAAACATCTGCAAAACTACACCATATATTATCTTGCTGTGAAAATGTGGCACAAAAGAAAATAACATTTATAAAAATAGAAAGTAGACACTGCACTCAAATTTTTACATCTTCACACAAACAATACATACACTTAGACATATCAGAGCATTTTCATTGAAATTATGCTCCATGAAAAACCACTAAAGGAAATCAACATCTGCTTCAATCCCATCATACCTGAGAATCCTTGTTTGACAGAAAAGTGGTACGGGGGCATTGAGTTTCAATTTCTAAGTCAGTTTTGGGTAATTACATTGAGTTTATGGGTCTTTCTCTTTGTGCCATGTATTATCTTTAAGGTAAAACTCAGGAGATGCTGGTGTTAGAATTAAAGACCCATTGACTTTGGTACAAAAGAGACACAAAGTCATTAAATTTATGAGTTAAATGTGACTTTCAACTTAACGCCTTGACATCTAATTCCATTTGTCTAATTGAGATGATTTTGTTTCTCATGCAGTTATAAATCTACATGCACATTTCTGTGGCTGCGTTTGTCCAGCCAGGCCTGCAGCAGAGGGATGTTTGTGTCCGTCCAGCGAATGTTATCCTCGATTGTCTCATAGGCCTGTCGAATACACCTCATCTCAGAGCCCGTCTCCTCAGTCAAGGAGCCAAAGAAGCTTTTCACCTGTGGACATATAAGTTAGGTCAGTTAATACACATGAATCCCATGAATGACATGACCAGATACAAATTAAATTCGTGCAACAGGACAGAAACACAAGTCTAGTTTTCTATCCTATCAGAGTAATGATGAAGATTTGCGTTTGACAGATTGGAAACCCAGCAAACAAAGTATCATTCAAAAAGTGTGTTTTCATTCATTTTCAGGGACAGGTAATGGTATCATCAAAGACAGATTGTTAAACAGACACATAGCCATTCTTACCTCTTCTAACATCTCCCTTGTCGAGTACTGGCTGGTCACTCCGGTCACTAAGTAATTTATGGTGCTGGAGCCCAGGTCAAATCTGCAACAACACAAACAGACACAATAATGTTTAAGTGAGGAGTATACTCAAAAAACATAAAGGCTACACAGTAGGAAACAAAATTTAATGAGTATTTGTCGTATTTCAAACAAAAGTAGTTTTATTTATATCAAAAAAACATCTTTCCATAAAATAAATTTGAAAAGTTGAACATTTGGGTCACATTCTGTCATTAAGGGATGAGAATGGGTCCCAAAGCCAGACCTGATGAGAACCACTGTGTTTTATAAAGCATGTTGGGGCTCACTGACTTCTTGACCAGGATGTGCCAGTTGGCTCTCATGAAGTTCCAGGCCAGTTCGTATCCGTGTGGGTTCTTGCCAACAGAGACGATCACGTCGGGGAGATCCTGAGTCTTCATCACTGCACCGTTCAGGCTCTGCTCCATCATCCTACAGAGAGACAGAAATTAGGAGATATTAACAGAATCATGAGAAAACAAAAGGTGAGAGGATAATGAAAGGCAGGAGTAGAGAGAGATGTGAAGTGCTCACCACTTCAGTTTGTCCTTTAGAGGGCTGAACGCCATAGCCGACTTCATGCGACTCTTCACGGACATCTGCATCGAAGTGCGGTACTTCTCAAACATGAAGTCCCATCCCTCTGGTGTCCGAGCTCCAACAATAAACACAGCCATGGTGATGTCAACAGGAAGGCTAAAAACAGGAAGAAATATCAGGAAGAGTTAAATGCTGTGTAAAAACTAAATCATTTCAGTGTGACTGTATTGTGTTGATTATGTGTTCAGAGCCCTGACCTCATGCTGCCGTCAGAGTCCTTCCACTGCTTAAAGAGCTGCGTAGCTTTGGTCACACAGGGAGCGTAGTTCCTAACTGTTCCAAACAGCAGCAAGTAGCTTCTCAGGACTCGCTCGGAGACAGATCCAGAGTCAGTCCACTCCTGACGATCAATCAGCCCCCGGAACAGATCCACGATGTAACCCTGAGATTCACATCAAGATCACTTATCAACAAGGGATAACAAAGTTTGATTCAAGTTTTAGAGGTGAAGTGGAGTGACCAAATATCCTCTTTTATCCAGAACATGTTCTCCTTTTTTTCTCAGCTTGTTCTATAGACCATTGATATTTATCAAACAGCACTGCACTGGGCTCCTGGCATTATTCTGATGCCTCAACCTCAAAGTCTTATTATAAGATACAAAGTCAAAAACTAGATAAGGAGTCAAACTTTTGGGATAAGAAGACAAGATTTTAAGTCAAAGTTTTGTGATTATATAGTCAAAATTATGAGAAAGCAGTCAAAATTTTGAAATCAAAAGTCAAGATTATGACATAAAAAGTCAAAATGATGAGATAAGAAATCTAAATGTTGAGACGTAAAGTCATAATTTTAGGATTATACAGTTACAGTTATGAGAAAAGTGTCAAAATTAGAGATAAAGAAAATTGTTTGAGATTATAAAGTCAAAATTATGAGGAAAAAAATCAAATATAAAAATAAAAATTAAAAATTTTGACTTTTTATTTCATTACTTTGACTTTTAAATATCAAAATTCTGACTTAATATGGGCAAAAAAATTCTTGACAAAGCCAGCATTCCTTTTATACTTTTGACTGGAGGAAATCGGCTTCTATACAGTATTTATGTTTACATCATAGGAAATTTTCACTTCAGTCATAAAAGAAGTGTTTTCCATAAACGTGAATTATGGATTATGAAGCTACTATGTTGTCTTTGAGTATCTTTTCGGCATTTTAGCAGTACCTCCAAGAAAGCATGTAAGGGGTCCTCCTTTTGGGTTTTCAGGTTATGGTCACCCTAGATAAAGTCGCTCCATCCAGGATTTGTTTGTATAAGGGGGTAACTCCATGTAAGAGAGTTGGCTTCACTAACCTTCATCTGGCCCTCAAGGTCAGCCATGTCTCTCTTCTCCATCAGTTTGTAGAGCGGTACGAGTTCCCCAAAGCCTTGAGTCACCGCCATGATCGCAGTCTCTCTGGACAAGTACAGAGACAGCTCCAGAGCCGTGTCCAGCCTCACTTTACCGACACTGCAACAGAAACAACAGTTTGAAAACCAACAACTTTTCCCCAGGTTATCTTAAATTCACATGCAGGGAAACAAACTGTGGTCATGTTGAGGATGGATACAGGACGAACCTGACGAGCTGAAAGACATTCTGAATGAGGCTGGCGCGGTCGTTGCTGGTCAGAGCTGTGTGGTTATACTGCAGCACTTTGATGATAGAGTCCCAGCCCTCGCCTGCGTAGTGGACCATGTAGTATCCACTCATGTCCACATTAAATTTCACCCAGTCCACTTCCTCTGGCAGGTACAGAATGTCTGTGTGGAGAAGGAGTAATGACAGGTCTCAAAGTGAGGAGACCTGAGGTGTTGAACTTATTTGTGTACATAGAAAAATCATACTTGGAGGAAACCTCACCTGTCTTTGTTTTCAGCAGGAAGCGGTGGATGGTGCTGGAAGCGCTGGTCATGTAGGTCAAAGGGATCTGCCACAGGAAGCTATGAAAACCCAAAGGAAAATGTAATTAAGAATTTAATCACATCTTAATTCAGGAAGATATTTGTGTAATGTTTGATATTCTTACCCTTCAGTGAGGGAGGGGTCGTCCGTCTTCAGATAGCGCTCCTGAGTGAGTCTGACCTCCCGACCTCTGACCTCCACAGTGACCAGCGGGAAACCTTCCTGAAGTGTCCACGTGTCCATGATAGCCCTCACATCCAGCTCATCACCAGAGAACCAATTCTAAGTACGGACAAACACACAGCACAATACATAACTTTTCTTGCAGAAAGTTCTTATTCTTATTCTGTTTACGTGTGTAGTAATAGTAAAATACCAGGGATGAAAGATAAAGTCATCAGAATATAAATGCATGAATTCCCTCCAGAAACAAACAGTCAGATTTGATGTTACACATAGTTTGGACAGAGTTTGTTAACTTACAGAAGTTACAGACTGGAGGTTGCGCTTGGAGCAGAATTCTCTGTGTTTTTTTCCTCCTTCGTCCAAATCAGCCGAGTTACAGATCTGTTAAAGAGGCGCCGCAGGGAATCATGACAAAGCCAACATCACTTTAATTTACAGCTTTGATTTAATTTAATTTACAGTCCAGGGGTGCAAACTAGACACTGGTTAAAATAAAAAAGGTGACCAAATGTGTCCAAAATGTAACAAGTTTGCATCCCTATGAGACTGATATCAAAATGTAAAGTTTTTAGAAGTCAACAGATCAAGCTTTAAGTGTATCGATCGCCTCAACTCTGGATTTTCTGAAAGTGCAGCTACAGATACTGTGGCATCACCACTACACACTCACATCGGTCAGGCTCTCCCACAGGTGGCTGTTGATGGTGTTCTGGTAGCTGTACCGCTTCAGGTATCGGATAATGCCGATCTCAAAGACCTCGGGAGTCAGGAAGTCTCGCAGCATATTCAGAATGCACGCCCCCTATCACAACCAGAAAACACATGAGAACAGTTTGTTTTTGACAGCACAGTTAAGGTTATCTGCTCTTTAACACACAGTCATAATACATCATTTGGCTCTTTTTCAAAATGCTGACCTTGTCATATGACACATCATCGAACATCTCCTGGATCTGTGTGGGATTCTCTACGTGGGTGGAGACTGGGTGGGAGGAGGTCAAGGAGTCTACCTCCATAGCTTCAAAACATTTCCCTAAGAAGAAGTCATCCTGAGAGAAAGAGAGAGTTTACAGTGTGTTCAGGGATCCTGATGTGAAACATTTCAATTATTTTATACTTTACTGTGACACAGTGACACGTTTTATGTTATGCCAATAAAATCATGACTCAATTTAACTTTCAGATACAAAAAGGACAAAAGAGTCTTAATGATCTGTCAGTTCCCTCTGCTTTGCTCTCACCACTTGCAGCTCTGGGTAGGTGATATCCAGTGAAACAAACTCCATGAACTTAGCAAAACCCTCATTAAGCCACAGGTCGTTCCACCACTCCATGGTCACCAGGTTCCCAAACCACTGAACAAGCAGCAGAACATGTAAGAACAGCTTAATGTGCAAGAATCTTAAAGACTGAAACACATGATGAACTTCTGAAACAGTTACAGGTGAGCTACCTGATGTGCGAGCTCATGTGCAATGACTTTTGTGGTGCCCAGTTTGTCTGAAGCTGAGGACTTTTCTGGATCAAAGAGAAGCCCAGTCTCTCTGTAAGTAGTCAGACCCCAGTTCTCCATTGCACCAGACTGGAAGTCGGGAATGGCAGCAAGATCTGCAGAATATAACAATTGACAGAAAAATACACTGAAATGTTAAAAAGAGAAAAAAAAATGCCACTCCCCAAAAAATAAGGGGGATTTTTTTTTCTGTGTCATCCAACACTGTAGAACCCCCAATTAAAAATTAATAATAGTGTATTTGGTTCAATAATGTGACACCTACTTTTTCTCTCTAACAAAATATTCCTGTTAAAAAATACTGAAACCACATAAAAGACAATATGTATGTCTTATACCTTCCCCATATACAAAACCACTCTAACTTCTCCAAGCATTTTAATTATTGGTCATTAGACAACCGGTTTATGTCTTTAAATCTATTTAAAAATATCCATTGCCTCATTTGGTATCATTTCTAATATGTTTTGCATTCACTGAAAAAATTCTTAAGCATCTGCACTTATATTTCCATCATGATATACAAACAAATGTTGTCCAAATATGTTCATTATATGAAATGTCGTCTGGGGCGACTATCAATTTTGGGACTTCGATTTTGAAAACACCTCAAGATCAGGGTGTTTCATCAACCGGACGCATCTGAGGAACCCAATGAAACACCTGGAAGGTTACCAAGTCTTCCTCATATTTGAAAATAAATCTATTTTTTAACTACTGTAATGTACAAGCCACTTTTGGGTATCATGACAGTAAACAATAAGTTTTATCTGCAAATCTATAAGTCTGTCTCTCTTGAACTGTTGAAATATTGGTAATGTTAAGAAATATATTAATTTTGAAATAAATTACAGTCACCCCAAATGACTTATTTTCAAGGCTGTTCTTTTAATTCAACTTTAAAAACACGTAAATCTCTTAACTGGGTTTTTTTTTGCATAAATGCATGTGTACACTACATTTCAAAATTTTTGAACAATGGCCAAATATATATCCTTATTTGTAGTATTTTGAAAATGGCCCATTCAAAAGCCTTATCCATCAGTGACCGATTTCACTTACCCTGTTTAGGGAGCGGGTAAGGAATATCAAAATAATCATCATAGAAGTCCAACAACTTGACGGCAGCATCCAGAGCAAAGGCTGTCTGGTCGATCTTCTCAGGTACAGCATAGACTGAAATCTGTCGGACATCGCAGGAAAGATCACAATTGAGACAAAGACAAGGAAAGACTTTAAGTGACAGTGTGGTTAACATTCTTTTTCTTCCTCCTTACTTTGACGCCGTGCTTGGTGGTTTTGCTGACTGACAGAAAGTCAGACACGATGTAGGCCACGAGGTAAGTGCTCATTTTGACAGTGGTGTCAAAGTGATCTTCAAGCAAACCGCCTGGCAAATCAACTGTCTTCACCTTAGAGACAAAAGTGCACAGGGACAAACAAATCAAACCTCTGTGTTTTCAACCAGTTGATATATTTCCTCACTTGTGCTGAGATTAAACTGATATTTGAAGCTTATGTACCTTTGGCATGTTAGATATGGTTATGTGACGAGGCTCCCGTATGATCCGTATGGTGAAGTTGGCTTTGAAGGCAGGTTCATCGAAACACGGGAAGGCTCCACGAGCAAAGGTGGCTTCAAACTGTGTTGAGGCCATAACCCTTGATTTGCACATGAATAAAAGGTAAACAAAATGTGCAGTAAGAAGAACAATAAGATAACTAATCGTCTTCTGTTGCATATTTGTTAGGAGAAACAGAAATATCACATTAGAAGTATCCCAAAGCACAGAACAAACTAAATCTTTTTCCTAGACAGTTACACATAAACTCACCGGACTTCCCCACTGCTGGTGCGGTAGCTGCTTTTGTAGAAACCATGGAAGCTGTCGGACAGGTTGGCAGCAAACACCATCTGAACCTCATACTTCCTCCCTTTGGTCAAAACTGAGTCTGACAGCAGGGCGAGCTGGTGGAAACGTGGATACTCCAACACCTGCAGAGGTCTGACGCCTTCGGGTGCGAGCAGCAGCACGTCGGATATCTGCAGCTGCTTTGTGTGGAGAATGATGGTGCTGGTGTCTTCATGCACATCGAGCTGGATACGGACGACACCTGTGAAGTCCAGGGTGGTGAGGTTTGGGTGGATGGTCAGGTCGTAGTGGATGGGGGAGATGGTTGTGGGGAGTCTCATGCGGTCCCAGGGGAAAGGTTGGCCGTTGGTGGCGACGGGGACATCTTTTTTATTTGGGATCTGAGCTCCTGATGAAGGAGAGAAGGGAAGAAGGAGGAGCAGGAGGAGAGGAGCTGGGAGCATAGTGACAAGGAAAGCAAGAGACTGTCCTCTCACCTGTAAAACAAAGATCACACCAACAACAACATGTCAACAAACACTTTACCATATGTTGTTTTGTTTTGAAAGTGTGACTTATGGAATAATAGAAACTTCTTTGATGAAAGAGAGAAAAAGGGAGGCAGAAAATAAGTGCTTGATCAAATCATCTGTCTCTCTCAGCACTTTTCAGAAAGGCAATGTGTGTACACAATGTGTTACACAAAACCTTTGTTCTCTGTGTAAATGAACATGTGATTTAATCCAAATAAGACCTGGCTGTGAACAGATACTCCAAGATTAGCTCTGGGACCCTGTAGTCAGTTCACAGTACATGTTGATATGTAAACATTTCAGGAATGTGTTAATGTGTCTAAGTTTCTAGGCTTTATTTTTAAAAGTAGGCCCTATGTTATATGTATGCACATATTCATGTACATGTGTGTATATGCATGTATATTTGTATGAGGGTACATATGCATGTGTGAGCATATAATGCATGTATGTGTGTGTAGGTATGTATGTGCATATATGGAGTGTATGCATATTTGTACTCATCTCTTTTCCTTTGTCTGTCTTAAGGAAA
The DNA here is from genome assembly GCA_008086565.1 of Thalassoma bifasciatum. Taxonomy (NCBI): domain Eukaryota; kingdom Metazoa; phylum Chordata; class Actinopteri; order Labriformes; family Labridae; genus Thalassoma; species Thalassoma bifasciatum. The sequence goes on from RPOG01004162.1 coordinate 24,297, forward strand.
TGAAAACAAGAGTTCATCATCTGTAAGCTCTGCTACAGCAAAACCCCTTTTCAATCAGCCTATTTTATCTTTTCTTGTAAAGAGTGAGCTCTGCTGCTGATCAAAATAAAAATGCTCATTCAATCATTTACTATCAAGTGCTCTGAAATGTTGTGTGAGGATACAGCTTAAATTGAGGGAAAAGTAGCAACACGAGACCTAGTTTTTAAAATAACCTTGAAATATGGGAAATGTAGGGCCTATTTTTTAATTGAATGAACATCAAATATCCAACATAAATCAAACATACATTAAAATGTTTTTTGCTTTTTCCTTATTCCAATGTACTTAATAAACCAGATTATTTTAAAACTCATAAATAACTGAAACAAACAGCATGGAGCACAATGACATCGCACAAAGTTGGAGAGTGAGCTGAAGAGAAATACTTTCGGTTTTAAAAGCCTCCCCATTCATTCAGCTCCCATAAAGAAAAAATATGTTTATCAATCTAAATCTAGCTCCTTATCCGTTATGATTTATCATTTCTCAACATTACTACACAACAAACACAACAAACAGATCCATGAAATGTCGAACTTACTGTAACGTCTTCCGCAAACTGTCCGATCACTGCAAAAAAAGAAAGTGAAACTAGAGATGCATGCTGGGAGATGCAGCAGGAAACGTCACTTGATCAAAGTTAATAGGGTGTGTTTATACTTACAGGTGTTTTACGTGTCTGTAAATTCATTATTGAATGCCAGGACGTGTTTTGTTGTCATGGTTGTAGCGTTCACATACAGTCGAAAATGTCATTTACTTCTTCAATTTTACGCAACAATTATTCACGACTAACAGAATTTGCAATAATGTATCGATCAAATGTGGTGAAACCAAAAAAGCTGATGTTTGTGCTGAGGGAAACACAACTGCAGACAGGAAGTTCCGTGTTATTGTTGGCTGTAATCGCATATTTGAACACTAGGGGGCGCTGTCAAATTGGTTAACATTGTTTTCTTTCCCTTGGGAAATCATAATAGGACAAAGAGACCAATAAATAAAAAAATAAATAGGTATTCCTCTCTGAACTGTAACAACCACACTTTCCCTTGCTTCATTTCGGATTATTTCCTGAAACACTCAAATATGTTTTTATTCATTTGGTCTGTCCTCTTTTGAGGATTTGAGTTCTGCAGTCCATTATTTTCACTTTTATTTTTTACATTTTATATGACCTAAATCTCCCCATGATGGCTCTATTCTATGGTAAGTAAAGCATAATTACAGAACGATAATTTCAACAAAAACAACTGAAACATATTTAATTTACCATGCCTTCTAATAAAAGACAAAAAAAAAAAAGAATTTGGATACTAATAAATAATTCATGGCTGAACTGTAGAGCACGGCCTAAAATAGTTAATTCCTTTCACATAAGACAATTATCACATTCACACCTGCAACTATGTGGTTACGCACTCTTAAAATTTTGGGTGTTTCTGTGGAACAAAATAAATACAGAAATGTAAAAGGAAGAAAAAAGAAGTTCTCTGTATTTGACACATTACAGTCAGGGGTGGAACAGCTCTGTTTGAAAGAAAAGCACAGAAGAATGTGTTTATGTCAGGTTTTATTTCGAAGCACCATACAGGATCAAATTAACAAGCTGCTTTAAGGCAACAATACAAGAGAAAACAAGACATGACTAATTCCTCAGTCTCATGACAACAAACACCACAAAGACGTTCAACATTTTTAAAGCTGTAAAAACAACTCTGCTGTTTTAAAAATAACACCTTCTCACACATCTAAAGTGGTCCCTCAGAGAGTTTTCTCCCTTTAAGACAAGGAAAGTGTTGATAGACTTCTGTTAAAAGCAGTGAAGAAATTGACTTATCGTATAAAAGCATGGAATAATAACACATCCATAAAGTAAAATACAAAGAGGCTTTAAAGTGTAAAATTATAATAAAATTTGAGGATATAAAATATTTTTTGGTGTAAATATTAGAACATTCATTCAGAGTAGAGGAGTCTTTTCCAGAGCATGAACACGAGCCGCGAAAACCAGAACTCTCTTCTCCAGCTCCTCGTTGATCTGAGCCTGCGTGGCTCGAGGGTTGTCTTTGATGAACTGAGAGATACCCAGGATGCACTCTTTCTGTGGACACACAAAACAACACAAAACACATGAGTCTGAGTGTTCTTCAACCTGGACAGATGATGGAGGCAGTAATCTCTTGGAAAGGTCAGATGTTGTAATTCCTGCACCATAACATGTCATGCTGCTTCTGCCTGGGCCACGACCATCAAAGTTTAATGTATGAAATCTACTTTACTGAGAGAGAGAGAACTTCACTTTTTGGTTGTTAGAAACTTTCTGATTCAACACTTTATAAAATCTATTTTTGAACCACACTTGCAGGTGCATTTGATGGTTATCTTTCTTTCATAAAATGTGTATTCAATCACTTTGCAAACGTTACAAAACTGAAGTTTGTCATTGGTTGGTCCTGCCTTAGCTATAAAGTTATTTAAAAAACCTGATTCATCAAGTCTCAGCTGAGGAAATAAGGATTATCTCCACACTGAGCTCACACTTCAGTCAGAACTTTGGTACCTTGTAAGCGTCCACTTTGTCCTGCCCAGTGATCCGGTTCAGCACCTCTTTGGCGACTTGAACGCCTGTCACTGCCGTCAAAAGCCGTCGGTCCTCTTCAGTCTGTGAGGTCAGCCAGCGTAGCAGTGCAATCTGCAGGATGGAAGAAAATATATTGAACATGTAAAACCAAGTATTTAATTAATTTTCTCCTATTTCTTCTATCTTCCAAAAAAAACCTTTTTTACCCCCACTGGTCTGAAAACCATATGCTTATATCCGACAGCGATCTGTTGTTTTAAGTATCTACTATCCACTTGACCCACTCCCTGATTTCACATTTGAACTGCTGTTTAGCCTGAAGAAAACCACTTATCAGGAAGATTAACTGGGAAAAAAATTTCAGTTTGCGAGAGAGGATAAAGATTGGACTCTGGATGAATGGAAGAAGGTCATGTGGTCTCAAGAGTCCAGATTTATCCTGTTACAGAGTGATGGGCGCATCAGGGTAAAAAGAGAGGCAAGTGAAGTGATGCACCCATTATGCCTAGTTGCTACTGTACAAGCCTGAGGTTGCCTGTCAGAGCTTATCTAAACAATGCCACAGTGAATGTGTGCTGCAATCAAAACGAAATGCAGTAAAACGAAATATTAGATTGTGTGACCTTTTATTTTTGGCCAGGCCGTGTATATTACACTTAGGCCTTCATCGATTTCCCAAAAAATAGGGAAGTAGAACTCGAATTATTTAATGGATTAATTCAAAATTGTTTAATAAAAATTATATGTAAGTGTAAAGGTAACAGCCCTCGTTGTTGTGACGCTTTTTAATGGTCTTACCTGCTGAAATAACTGACCGTTGCTCATCTCTCCTCCTGAGGTCAGTGAACCCGACATGACGCGGAAAAATCAGACAACTGACCGATTAAAACTGAGAAGACTAGTGAAATATGTAAAGTGTGAAATGCGTATTTACGACACAGAAGTGCAGCTAAATCGCCTTTTTTAGGTAAAAACTTAAAAAGGGGGGAGTCCCTCGATCACAGGATGTCAACCCTTTCCTTTCTTTCCTGTTTACATTATTTCTTCTTCGTTGGTGTATATTCAGATACAACGTTACTCACCTTTGGGACGCTGCTGCCTCTGGCGGTCACAGCACGTTTGACACAAAACAAGTAGATGCTGTAATATAGTCAAGATAGAAACATCCCAATAGAAAGCTAACTGTTATATGACATTTCTAAGAACTGTGAATAAGATGACAACCCCACATCCATAATTTTATCTTCATCAACTGATATTCTGATGAACTTTTAGATTTTCTTGAGGCATATTCCGACTTCACAATCCTTTTTTAAAAATTACATAGTCCAATATTTTATGAGTAATAACAACATTATGATCTTGCACAACTCTGTTTTCATATTTAAAACCAGTCTTAATTTACTAAAAATACTTAACTTTTGTAGACAATGGTAATGTGTATTGCTCACTGTGAGCGTCAGGACAACCAAACACAGGAACAGTTTCTTCACACAAGCTGTAACATTGATTAATAGCTTATTAAGCTCATAAGCAACTACATCCTGTTTGTCTGGCTCTTTTGCATATTCTTTCCATCACACATTCAATGTCCTCATTCATTGCACTATTTAACTTCAATGTGAATATGTTTTTCTTCTTCTCTTTTTATACTGTTTCATATTTTTTTATGACTTAATCTATGTTTTAATTTTTTTCATATCTAATGTTTGTTCATATATGTTTGTACAGAGAAAGTACAGTGTGTGTTTTTAGAGCAAACAATGTTGGTCCCTTGAGACAAAAGTTAGATCTGGCTTGATTTCTTTACTGGTTCATCATGAAAAAACAAACAGCATTTTATTGTTGCCAGAAAATTCAAGAAGGAACTAGTTTGCAAGCAAGTAAAAATTCCAATAAAAAAACACCTGTCAAATCTATCATTGTAAAAGTTCAAACATGATAATCCCAAGTTTTGATGATTCTGATGTATATTATTCAAGTTCATTTTGTGCAACACTAAAGCTAAATGTAAGTGCTGGCAGTGACTATTATAAATTCTTATCACATCAGTTTGATCTGCATCAACAAGTTTATTCAAGCTTATTTACATATCAGTCAAAGTTAACTTTTACACTCTTATACTTTGCTGATTTACAGCTGATATAACGTGTTTTTTTCTTGATGACATCAGTTTCTTCCACACTGAGCATAACAGTCCCCACTGGACACAAGCACAGCAGCAGTAACAGAGTCTTTATGAGGTATTTGTTGGAGTTATCAGGGTCCCAAGATGTCGTAAAGGGTCAGAGGTCAGCTCTTATCTTCAGGTTTGGAGAAGGACCCCAGCTGCTTGGTGTTGACATCCTTTAGCTGCTCCAGCTGCCTTTGCCCTCGCCTGTACAGATACTCGATGTGCATCACGTCAGTCTTCTTGATTTGAGCGTTCTGTCTGAACTCGTCGCGAATTCGAGGGATGAAACCTGGTTTGTCAACACCAGCACGAAGGAACTGACGATACAGAGCCAGGATCTGTTTCTGCAGCTTACTGTGCCGAACCATCGCACAAACTCAGCACCAGTGAACTTTTCTTAAAGATAAACAAATAAATGTCACAACCAAGTCAGAGGAAGAGGATCTTCACCTGCAGGAGCTCTGATGTCCGATGCTGTGGAGGATTTAGCTCACTGTGAGCTGACTGAAGGTACTTAATGCCTTTTTGAATCCTGTGTAAATCAAGGTGAAAGCACCCAAAAACACCCTTTGAATCCTTCCAAGTATTTATTTTTTCTCAGATCTCACTTCAGGGGGTAATGACCCATGCTTGTCTGATCTGTGGGGGGCAAGAGGAACTCTGATAGGCTGGTAGGAGGTTTCTATGAAGGATGGATGGAGGGAGGATCTGTATTATAGGATAATTCCCTGAGCTCAGATGATCAAACAGCTGCAGTTCTGCAAAATAAAACAATTATGGGAATATTATTGAAAGCATGTCTCCCTTATTCGTCTTGGCTTTTTTTTACAAGATCTGTGAATAATAGGGTCACAAAACCCTTCACAACAGCCTAATACAATAAGAGGGTAATCAGATACAATAAATACTGACTAACTATTTTCAGGATTAATGACTAGTTTTCTTCGCAATGAGGTTCAGAGAGATAAGTTATAATAAACAGCTTAATCATATAAATATGCACAAACCAGCAGTGACAGAGGTTAAAAAATGTAAGGTTAAAGTTTCAGAAACATGCAAACCACAGTGAATTGACACTAATGTTGGCTGAATTGGTGAACTGGTAAATGAAACAAGATTAGCTTACCAGTTTGATCCCGTTGATTTATTAACAGATTTAAAAATATTCCTGCTTTTTGTTTCTGTCAGCGATTAAATACTTTGCTACTGTCAGTGCTATAAAACAGTAAAGTTCGCTGACCACATTTTAAAAACTGTAAGTCTATTTCAACAGCCTCTCTCTGACCTTACTTCATGTTACAACACCACTCCAAAAACATGGGACTACAAAAAAAGCACTTCCTGTATAGAATTTCAAAATAAAACACAGAAGGCTGACATTTGAAGACCCAGGTAGAATAATACCATATACAATGGTTATTTTCTCTATTTATTCCCATGGTGTAACTAATGCGTATTTTCTTCAAAGAAATATCAGTGATTTTTCAAAGTATTTTCTAAAAATAAATGTACAACTGAAATTCTGAATGATTTATTAATAATTAGTTTACATAGCATATTGAAAGACCTTGGTTTACAAACGGTACGACAACAGACGTCCTACAACAAAGTAAGTATAGGTAAATAAAGAGAACTAGAATGAAATAAATGATATAAACTAAGCTTCAATTTTGTTCTTTTTATCCTTCCCTGATCTGATTTGTATTGTTACTCCTGTCCACCCAGCAACAGCAAGCATTTAAATCCCAAACCATAAGCATTCATTAATTGAATTGGCATTATTTTGATGGTGGTCATTTTTTCCCGTTCATAAGTCTGTACAGTTTTTTGATGCTGTTTATAATCTGTACTCTAAATTGTCTTTTCAGTATTCTTAAATATTGCAATGTTATTCTTTTTTTTTTTTTTCAAAATTGGATCCCTTCTTTACAATATTTATTTTAATACCAGTTTTGTGTAGGCACTGGTTTGTTCCTTGATTTTGAGACGTGTTCAGTAAGCTATTAGGTTTAGTTAAGTTTTGTGTTCTTCTTATAAAAGAAAGAATACATGAATAGAAACCACATGAAAGGGTCAAGGGCAAGATTGATCCGGTTGGGAAAAATAATCCCGAATGAAACCCTTCAAAACTCAACCAAAGGTATCTTGAAGTAAACATGTCATAAAAAGTTTGTGGTCTTTTATCCCACCAAACACATGATACTCAGTTACATAGCCAAAAAATAAAAAGAAATAAATATTTCTATTTTTTTTTTTTTTTTTTTTTAAGTCTTGTTTTGAAAACCCCGAACCGGAAAAGATACGTATTTCCTGTGGACGCACCGGTGTCAAATGTCAAAACAAAGCAGCAGCAAAGAATCACTGAATGGAAACATCACACGACCTTTAATCACACAGAGGTTTGTGAATATATTCAATTTCTTTTCATGTTTTTGGGTATGAGCGCCAGCCGTGTAGTAGTTTAAGAAAAAAAAATCCAAAAGGAGAAATAAATTAAAGGTTTTTAATCACATTAGCTGACGTTAGCTTCTGTCAGGGTCTTCTGATGAGTTTATCGAGTTTATTTTATCAACCAACCCATGTCAGCTCAGACACGAGGAGAATCAGAAAAGGAACATAGTAAATTATTTTAATGTAATGAAAGCGATATTTATTTTCATACAGTAGTTCTTACTGTAGTGTGATTTTTGTCGTAGAAGTTGGATTGAAATCCATACATGATTATTCTGTTTATGTGTTTAAGAAATAGCTACAAATGCACACAGAGCAAATCAAAGCATATCACCAAACATCCAACAAACACAAAACATAATGTACAAGTATGAACAAAATCAATAGATGGAAAATCTCAGATAGAAAAAAATAATTAAATTCTTATTATTATTTTGATAACATTATCATCATGTCACCATTAAATTTGTGATAGTTTCTGTATGGGGTTACAGTTTTTACTACCAAGAAAAAGGCTGTTTGCAAGGATGTTAGTCCTCCTTTTCATATCCCTGGGTGGAAAAATGAGTGTGTGAATTTCCTTTGTTAGAACAGCAATATTATTCAAGTTAAAAAAGCCTCCTCTTTGCATGTTTTTGCCCCTGCAGACATGGAGGTGACGGAGGAGGAGCGTCGGCAGGTGGAGGAGCAGGTGGAGAAGATGCTGAGCGGTCAGGGGTCAGAGGTCACGTTGTGTGATGTTGGGATGGATGCAAGCAAACCTGCTACTCTGAGGAAGAACGTCACCTACATCGTCGCTGCTGTCATCTTTAATGATAAGGTTCTGCCACACTTGTTTTTCTCATGTGCCTGAAACATGGCCTAGGAGTTAAGTTCAGCTGAGATTTTTACATTTATTTCACCAGGGATCATGCAGAAGGAGAGAAGCTATAAGAGCCATATTTTTTCCCTGTGTTGTTTATTTTCCGGGATTTCCTTCTTTAATGGATGTTACTTCATACCTAATCTTTATCGCATGCTGTCATTCAGCTTTTATGTACCTGTTCAGTTGTGGGGCAGGATTTTAATATTTTGTTGACCATTATCGCTCATTCAGAATGAATTATACTGAGAAGTTTGTTCACCAACAGAAAAATGGTTTTTCAGCTTTGTTTCTTTTTTTTCTGTTGTTGCATCAAAAAAATACTTGCAAAGCTTTCACTTAACATATAGTGCTCATTATTAAGATCTGTGTTGCATTTATTCCCAATTTGTTACAGTCACATTTACTGTTAGGTATTTTTTCTTTAATTCATGTCTTGAACTCCTTTTTTGTTCATTTGCAAGTGTTTAACTGGTTGTTATGGAAGTTGTAGTTGGCCTCTAATGCCTCTAGAGGGAGCTGTGTAATGCCTGAGTGGTGCAGTTGGTTGGAATGAAAACATAAAATAGACTGAGCTTGTCCAATAAGGGAGTGCCCCTTTGACTTGTAATAACCGGCTGGAGGAGCCTCACAGAATGTGACATCATTCAAATTACTTCTCAAAACTCACTTTTATACACTTGCTTTTCCATGATATCCTCTTATTTCTTTTAACTCCTCTAACATGACTTAAAGAGTAGACCCTCTGTCAAACGAAAGGATTTATAATAAATCCTGTATGTTTGTGTACTCTATCAGGAGGAGGTGCTGATGGTGCAGGAAGCCAAGCAGGACTGTTACAAGCAGTGGTATCTCCCTGCAGGGAGGATGGAGGTCGGGGAGAGCCTAGTGGAGGCGCTGCGGAGGGAGGTGAGTTATACGAATAAACACACTATATCAGGTTGACTACAACTAGATCAGGAAAAGATGCCTGCAACTTGCTCTGAAGTTTAGACCTAAAAATCTGTTTTCATGCTGTTTCCAGGTGAAAGAGGAGGCTGGTTTTGAGTGTGAGCCAATCACGTTGCTGCTGATCCAGGAGCAGGGACCACAATGGATCCGCTTCATCTTCTTGGCCAAGGTCACAGGTCAGAGGTCATGAATGCACACACATGCTTTGATTCTTCAGAGGCTAGTTGTATCAAAGTAGTTTATTTAGAACAGCCATAAACAAAACACATAAGGGCTGATTTTTAATCTGTTGAATACAGGGAACAGACTCACCTGTTTTTTCCGTGTGTGACTCAGGTGGGAGTTTAAAGACACTGGCAGCAGCAGATCAGGAGTCTCTTCAGGCGTCCTGGTGGGACCGACAGTCTGCTCTTACTCTGAGAGGACGAGACATCCTCAGACTAATCGACTGTGGACTCAAGTATGACGCCAAGCTCACCTCAACCAGTTTTGGATTCCAGAGGCTGTAAATGTGACCAATGGGAATAAACGTCATGACTGCCTCTCTATCCTTCAGGTACCGTCAGGAACCCTGGCATCCAACCATGCTACCAACTGACATGAGCTGCCGTCACGTGGTGCAGAGATTGGTCCTGGTCTTCACACATAATGATGAGAAGATCTGGGTCCTGGTCATCAAAGGTGATAGACCACTTACTTGATGTAAACTCAACCCCTATTGACTAAATTTGATATTTCTATCAGAGGCTGTGAGTTTCTCCCCCTCTGTTTTGTACAAGTATTGTAAGGAAAAAGACTGTCCCGTACTTGGACCATCTGTTTTCTTCATGGAGCTTCCACTTGAGATGAAAAAACAGGACCATAAACAAATCTTCCTGATGAATTTCTTTACATTTAAATGTCTGTGAAGATATGTAAAGATATGTAAAGTGACCATCTCCTCTTCCTACAGCTCCAGCCATTCACCTCCCTACAGCAGCTGCCGTGAAGACCCACGCAGTAACCTGGGCGGCCAACATGGTGGTGCAGGAAGCCATGCCGACGGCGTACTACGACCACGACGTCAACACTCTGGGTGTCTTCAGTCTGCAGCACAACGGGCGGCAGCATGGAAAAACAGACGGAGTGTGTCTCAATACGCTGGTGGCTCTGGTGCCAGATTACGTCCAACGCAATGAAGATGGAGAGAAGGTGGAGTGGAAAGGAACAGGACTACCTCCACCCGTGGAAAACTCTCGATACATGTGGTGTGAAGTCCGGGAACAGACGCTGAGAAAAAAACTGCTGGATATGACCAAAAACACTTCTATTCTACCAATCCACAGCCTCTATTGACCAAAATATGTCACTGCATTAATCACTCAATGGATGATAAAAAGGGACTTTTATTTTGAAAAGATTGCACCAACTATTGGTATTATGAAAAGAGGTTTTATTTTGAAAGAAATGGTTGTTGTAAGAGTTTAAATGTGAACCCAGAGCAATAAATCTTATGGTTAATTTATTTTATTTTGCACAGTATACTTAAAATCTTTTAAATAAACACTTTAACATGTTTGTCGGATACTGAAATGTTTCGATGCAGAATGTAGTTTGTCTGAATTAGCATGACTGTGCGGGTTGTTTGTTTTATCTGCCTTAAAAAGTTGCCATGCCAACTCTATTTTAGCACTAAGGTTCAAAACAATGAAACAAAGTCCAAGGAATAAAATACAAAATTATGAACAAATTGTGGACACATTTAGCTAGGCCTTAGATTCACTCCAGCTCTATTCTTTCATCTAAATATGTTCATTTAAAGTGTCCAAAATCAAGATGGTGGCAGCTACAATGCAAAAGTATTCAAAACTGAAGGCCAAAACTGCTGCAACCAATTCAAACTGTGGTGAACAATTATGTTTGGATGCTGTTACTATCACCACAGGTTGTAGAGTCAAACTCCCTGGGAATAAACATCACTTCTCCTCTTTAAACACAAAATGAATTACACATTTGAAAACAAACAAACATGAAGCTAAGTTCATCTATTTTCTAAAAAGTCACTTTATTGCTCCAAACATTATGACGATGCATTTCCTTCATTTGTTTCAACTGTCGGCTCTGCAGGTTTCTCCGTTTTCACCTTCTTGACGTAGTTGTCGGTGAGTTTCAGGTGTTTGGTTCGGTTTTCCAGACGGACCACCCATTCCCCCCTCAGCCTGAAAACACACACAGAGAGGAGGGTTTCAGTAATTTCAACACAAAAGATACTTCACATTTACTGGTATAAAGAAAAAGGAGAGTGAAAGATAATCAAAGAATCTAAAGAATTCCTGTTACACCTCTTATGAAAAAGGGTTTCCTTGAAAGACTTTTTCAGTTACAAAATGTCAATCTGAAGATATTTTGGCCGTCACAGTGAGAGTAAGAGCAGCACTAAGGTCATATCTAGTGTTTTATGTGCTGCTGAGTTCAGGCAGATCTAGTATCCTAGTGACAGCTGGGGAGTTATCACCGTCACATCAGCGTTTCTCTTCACTTCTTTATTTCACCGTTGATCAAACACACATCTCACTTTGTGTATCTGTGGGTTCTTGTGCCAAGTGTAATATAACTCTGACTATCAGCTGTCCTCACTGTCTCTTCGTCACCTTCCTGTTGCGTTTTCTGGATTATTCCATTTGTCCTCTCATCTGCCAACAATCTACCCGACCTCAACAAAGAAACACAGGGACAAAGTGAGACACAATGACACACAGAGACACAGTGACAGACACAATAGAGAAACTGATACCAAGAAAGAGAGAGACTGGCACAGAGAGACAGAAAGATAAAGATAGAGATATAAACATGAGCAGAGTAACAGTTGGACAGACAAAGAAAACAAAATACAACAAAACAAAGCTATTCAGACATGAAGACACAAGGACTCAAAGACAAAAGGGAGACAAAAATAGACACATACCAGGGACAAGAAAAATAGAGATACAAAGATAGACAAACAACAAGACATAAACAGCTTAGAATATAGAAATAGGCACACAAGATTCAAAAAAAGACACAAATAGATTGTGTTCCTCCTGCTTTTGCTTTCTATATAACTGTGATACCTGCTACCATGGCAAAATCATGCCTGAGTTTTGAGGTGGAGACTGGAGGACTGTTCATTATCATTTCATATAAAGATTTCATGTTTTTATCCTTTTTAATTGAAAAAAGGACTGATTTTTATCAACACATCCAAAATATAGGATACAAGGAGTTTCTTTCATTAGAACTAAAAATAATCTATTCATGTGAGCAGCAATCCCTCACACTGAAGATAAAGGAGACAGGAGAATGTACAATTGTCATCGATAAAAAACAAAAAATGTATCTCCATTTTGGACCTAATGCCTCTTATAACAACACAACAGTTGCAGATTTCGTCCTACATCAGCTTAACCTTGAAGCCAACACGTTTAAAGCTCCGTATATAGCCTAATGAGTTAAGATATATTTTAAGTCCCAGCTTAGGGCTAAAATGGAAACTTTGCATCAATGAAATGTGAAGAATTTAATTGCCTCTCCCCCCTGGCTGAAGAAGTCGTGATGTTATCATTAAGAACAGAATATCTTCTAATTTGAGCCTCGGCGTATCTGTGACTACACTTTATGTGTCAGCCGGCCTCCATCAGTCATCGCTGCGTGATTATCACCTCCACTCTCTGCAACATGTTTTTCCAGCCTCTGGCCAGGTCACACATAACGTACACAATTAGCAGGGGCTAGAGCTGGGGTTAGAGGCGATGGGAGAGTCGATGGCTGTGGAGTTTGGGGGCACAAGGTAACAGATAGCCAGAGGATTAAGAGATACACGGTATTGATAGGGTGGGGATTAGGGGTACAGAGTAATGGATAGCAGGGGGATTAGGTGTGAGGGGCTGGAGAAGTGGTGTGAGGTTCAGGGGATAGAGGGGAAGAAGAGTGGAGTTAAGAGGGATATGGCTAATAGTTGATATAACGTTGAGGGGTGAAGGTTTAATTAGAGGTTATATAGGCTACTATAGGCCTGAACATCCCATTACAATGACTATAGTCTAGACTATCTGAGTGAGCAGCACAATCAGACTGTGTCCTCTTCAGTGACTGAGTCCACACTTCTATTACCCAAGCAAACACGAACAGTTTTTGGTCTCAACCACAAGGATGGATTTCCAAAATTCAGACCGGTTTGTAGTGTCAAGAGTAGTATGGGAGGTGAAGCTGTTATTTATAAGAATCACCAACAACCAGTGTATGGGAGACTGATACCATCTCTACCTTTAAAAGCAGGCTTTCCCTTTAAGAACTGCTTAGCTCTATGGTCAAAGGCGACAGAGGCTAAAGTCTCTATCAGCAGTTGCACAATCAACCCCCATCATCTCCTCAAAATTAAAGCATAAATTCCTTAAGAGCGGTACACAACCAGAATCTGTATCTGTTTGCATGCAAAAACAGTAAAGTTTATCAGTTTAAGCACTAAACATCTTGTCTTTGTGATGTATTCAATTAAATATAGGCTGAAGAGGATTTGCAAATCACTGTATTCTGTTTTTATTCCCATTTTACATGTCTCAACTTCATTGGAATTGGGGTTTGTATAATAGTTACTTTTTCATTCGTCTCCATCTAACGTCTTCGTCTTGCCTCTCCCTTATCCTACTTTCTTGGGTAAACTTTTAATGAATTATCCTTTTTAATACAGCTTATAATTAGGGCATGTTCTGGCTTGGACCAACCCCTAGTCATGCTGCATTAGGCCCAGAGTACCAGAAAAGATAGTAGTACTTGGTTAAAGCACTGAGATAGATTTGCAAAGTAAAGGAGAATGAAATTATATTTGTATCAATGTCATTGAAACTTTATTTTTACGGCACCCAAAAGAAAAACAAAAAAAGAAACTGAGAAATTCAGGAGAGCTTGTTTCCTTTCTTAATGTTGTAGCTACAGTGTACTTATTGTCCATAATGTTGGGTCACTAATTGGTATGATCACATTTTTAGACTAAAACATGTTATGGCAGATGTCTTTGCATTTTGCCTGATGTTTGTACCATTTATGGGGAACAGAGTCGTGTAAGTGTACCACCCTCAGAGACCTCCAGACAGACAGATTACGATTGAGGACAGTGTTCTTAATCTGCTCTTTCCTCTTCTTGTTGTGTGATAACAGTTACAAGTTCTCCAGACAATAAATCTCAGAACTATTGATGGTTCAGTTTCCGTGATGAGTTTAGGTTACAGCTCGTTAGTGATCATCATTACTGAGACCTTTAACACCCAGGCCGTCTGCTGTGCGCTCATGACGGAATGTCCTCAAGCTCGCTGAGAGATGAGAGGCTGTTGTAATGAGATGGTCTGTTTTTAGATGTGTCTATTCGCCAGATGGTCACATGTTCACCACAACTGAAACCACGCACAACTCTTAGTTTGGTCCCAGGAGCCACTTTCAGGGATCTTCATGGATCATTGTCTCCAGGTGCGAGAAACTCTGCTCGGGATTACATCGACCACTGGTTTAAGACCTGTGAGGTAAGATTGAGGGTCTGATGTATGTACTGGGTGTCCAGGTATGGGTATGTCTCAAACAAAGCATTTTCAGCATATTTTGGTTTGGTTTGGTTTGAGCAGCTTCAATCGTCACACTTGGGATAAGGTTGGAAGCAATTGTTAGTGTCTCCTTGGAACACACTGTAATCAATCATGTAAATTAAAACCAAAACGAGACCAAATACTGCATAAACCTTGAGATTTTTTAAAATTAATTTATCTTTCTGTTATGAAATGTGTAATATTTTTACAGAGGGGCAACAAAGGCTGGGATTTTGTGAGAAAAGATAGATTATCTGTAAAACTCCCAATGAAAACCTGCCCCAATTAAAAGCCACGTCACATTGGAGGAAACACTTTATTTCAAGTCTGAAAAAGACAATAAAAAATCTTAAAGTGGCGAAAGGAGGAAGAGGTTTAACAATTAGCTGGATCCACAGAAAGGAAGAAATATTTTCTGTGTAGTGCCTTTGACTGTCCAATCACTAATGAACCTAATTCAAAGGCTCATTTTTTTGCACGTCTTGAGGTTTCATATCTTTTTTTTAAGGATGTTTTGGATGCCTAAATTTTGCATGCCTTTTTCAGGATGCATCACTTCTGCATTTGCATCATGTTTCTGTTTTAGAATGAAGAACATTTTCAATAAGTTAATGATGACAAATTATGTTGGTTACTTTATCAAAAAAGTATTAGGATGAAAAATAATAAAGCAAAACTCCCATTATTGTCCACTTAATGATCCAATTCCATCCAGATCTACCAAAAGTAAGCAAAATACATTAAACACTTGAGTTTTCTCAGTACTCTGAGACTCTTACGCTCAGAGGTTTATTTATTGTGTTGTTTCTTACTTGCTCAGGGCGCTCTTGTTCTTCCTCTGCTCCTCATTTTCAGCATACTGAAAATCATTGTCGATCCTTTTCTCCCAAAACGTCTTAATATGCAGCCTGTCATGGATCAGAGCCAGATTCATCTGCAAAGACAGAACAAGATGTTACTGTTACTTCATTGTGAGGTAACATTAGTGCAGACGGCTCACTGTGCTCGGCTGGTTTAGGTCTTTTAAAGTTTAGTCCATCTGTCCTGTTTCTGTTCCGATTCATCATCACCCATCAGCATGTGCAGTTATTTTTAACAGCCGTATATACTGTTGGGTATTTCATCTGTAATAACATACACCAATCAGCCAACATTGTGACCCCTGACAGATAGAGGGAATAATATCTCTACAGCGTTCCCTGTCAGCGGGCTGAACTGTAGGGCAGCAAGAGAACATTTTGTTCATGGGGTTAAGGGTATGAAGTGGTGAAAAACAGATGAGGATGGAGACGTTACAGTCCAAACAAGATGACTGGGTCAGAGCATCTTCAAACCTGAAGCTCTTATTTGGTGTTTCTGGTCTGCAGGAGTCGGTGAATACCAAAAGTGGACTGATGAACGACACCAGGGGAACTGGCAACAAGGTCATGTGTAGCCAAGGCTCAATGATGTGTTTCTGGGTGAAGGCTTCATCAAAGGAGGTTTTTCTGATTTAAAAAAGTTGGGTGTCCATCAGAGTTTTGACCACAGAGCAACAGAAGAAAGAAGTCACAATGAAAACGATGAGTTCAAGATGTTGACTTGGTCTGGATTTGATCTCCTGCTAATGTTTTGGCGCCTCATACCAGAGCACACTTTTAGAGGTCATAAAGGAGTCCATGTCTCATCAGGTCACGGCTGTTTTGGTCCTGAGCTGACCCAGAGGGAGAGAAGGGGAGGGGGGCACTCTCAGCCAGGGGGTCATGACATCATGGTCGACAGGTGTATACTTTATAGGCGAAATGTGCTTCAACATTAAATCTTAGGTAACTGAAATTAGATACTTAGAAAAAAATTTAGTTTTTTTCTAGAGGAGCATCCTTCCAGAAGTAACAAGAGCGGAATACTTAGACAACAGTATACTCGCTTTCAACAATGGATCAGAATTCTGACTAAAACCTATGAATTCTAAGATTTAAGTCAGAAATCTAGAACTCTGAGTTCCTAGAATTCTAATGTTAAAGTTGGAATTCTAGAACTCTGAGATTACAGAATTCTAATATTACAGTCATGATACATTGTGGTTGTTCTTTTAAGGTATCAGAAAAAAAGTTGCACGTAACATGAAATCAGCTTATATCCAGAGTCCATACAAAGTTCAAATCGTCCAAGGAATAAAGTTATTATACAAGTGCTGCCAGTGCCAAAGAATTAAGATCCTGCATTAAAGTAAGACATGAATACAGCATCATAAATCTTGATTATGAGCAAAATTACAACCAAAACCTATCCAACATACACGTAATCACCAGATTTACCCAAAGTTTCAACAGTAAAAGTATTTATTGTACTCATTTGCATCATTTACTTCATATATAACAGATATATTTAATCAGAATTATGTAATTTATTTTTAAATTGACATAAGTTTGTAAGCATCTGGTGGTGGAACAGACTACAAGCATCAACGCTAGACCAATCCAATCAAAATAATTTTTCACAGCTGCTGCAGACAGAGAAATATTGTCTCTACAATCCATCTCATACATAACTTAACAGAAAGATATACTACACTTTGGAGTCAGATAATACCTGGAGCTGTTGTTAAGATTATGACTGAAATTTGAGCCCAAACTTAGAATAAAGGTACATTTAATATATATTTACTGACTTCAAGCTTTGATACTAAGCAGGTTAAGAGTTTTTGAATCAAAGACAAATAAACACAAACCTTGGTTCAGAGTTTCAGCTGAGCGTCTTCCAGCCTTGCCGCCTGTCTCTAATCTGTCTGCAGCTCTCTCGTCCATATCTCCTCTTCTACACTGTCGTGAGATTAACTGCACTGTGAGAGAGAACGAGAGTGAGAGAGAGAGAGAGAAAGTGAGAGAGAGAGCAGCAGAGAGAGTGATGGAGAGACAGAGGGATGGAGGAAAATATCAGAGGTGTGAACAACCTAATTTTAGTATCAGATTTTTTATCCCTTGACTCGATTAAACTCATGTTTCGGATTGGCCGAAGGAGACTGTTGAGGTTTGTTTCTAACAGGAAGAGAGGCAGTTTTCCTGATGTGCAAATGTCTCCTAAATGTGTCGATTTTAGTCTGAAAAGGTAGCACTGACCAATTACGTATTGGCAACTTGTGGTATCTGTGTGAGAAACTGTCTTTATGAGGAGCAAAAGCAGGAGGAAAATCTGCCATAATGACATCCCCGCTGGAAGACCATTTTTTTATTTCTGTAAAAGATATCTTCAAGCATGAACTGACAAACTGTTCAACATCAAACATTTACACTACGACACAAATTCGATCAAAAACTTTAGCTTCCTATTCCTATTCCTATGTATCTCTATTCAACAAAAATTGAAGAAACTTTTTATCTTGAGGTCAGCTTGACAAAGTCTTAGTACGTTTATTGAAAACCAGTTTCTTTTTTGGTGTACACGGTTGATGAAAACTAGGGTTAAGCCTCTGAGTAGGTTACTATTTACAGTGAAACTAAGACTCGTCGTGAGCAGTTTGCTACTTTAAGGAAATGTAATGAACCAAGAAAAGGTAGCGTTCATTTTTCAGAAACATCTATGGGTGAAAGTCTCTGATCTTTAATCTTAGCTTTTTAAACTGATAACTGGAGAGTTGACAAAGACTCTTTCAGAGAGGGAAGTCTTGGTCAGAGGTGTTTTGCCCTAAACACATACATACTGTAGAATACTTGAGAAGTTGAAACATCAACCTTCACTACTCATTTTTGGTGCATCTCTAAGAACGTGCTTTTATCTCGTTCATATTCAGATATCTTTGCTGAAGCTGACTTGGTAGAAAATGTAAATGAAAGCTCCAAAACAGAGGGGATTGTATGTCAACCACTGTCATCATATCAATACACACCAACCACTGTCATCACATGCAAACGCAGACACACACCAACACACACGCACACAATCTGTCAGCACTCTGACAGCTGTCAAATCCTGGATTGTCAAAGATGAATATCACACGTTTTTTCTTTCTGTCTATGTGTGTGTGTGTATGCGTGCGTGCGTGCCTGCATGCGTGCGTGCGTGCACACTTGCATGTTTTTGATGAAATGTTTCTCAGTACTGTATAGGAATGGAAAACTGAGCCAGACAAATGATCTGTGTGTCTGATTATATCACTGTTGAGTGTGAATGTGTGTGTGTGTGTGTGTGTGTGTGTGTGTGTGTGTGTGTGTGTGTGTGTGTGTGTGTGTGTGCATGTATGTGTGTTTGTGCGTGTGTGTGGGAAAAACAGAAAGTGATCTCCTTAAACTATGATGTCATGAACTTCAGAACCCATTTTACAAGGGTGTGTGTTTTGGAGCCTGTGTTTGTGCCTGTGTGTGCATCAGTTGGGTGATAACACATGTTTGATATTTCAATCCTTTGGGAGTGTGATAGGATGCCGCCAGAGGGTATCAAACACACACACACATGCACACTCACACACACATTGGTGCTATGTGACATTGACCGCTCTGACCAACAAGAAGAACTCTTCTCCTCTTTGTGACTGACAGATAATTCAAAGTCACTGTCCTCTACAGTCCATGTTGAAGTGAAGTCAAACTTCTGCCACTTGTCTTCTGTCCAAGTGTTCACTCTCATGAGTTAGGGTTTCATAAAAGTGGGAGGAACTGTAGCCAGGGGCGTGGTCACCGGGATGGCACTGGCTACCCCTGGAATCTGGTTGGCTTCAACTAGCAGATTAGATGAACAACTATTTGGACCATTTTACATGGTGAAATGTGTATTATTTGTGACATATACATTACACCCAGCCACTAACCATGAGAAAAAGGAAAGCTTTTGTGTTATGGTTCATATTCTTTGAAAAAAGGCCAAGAAATCATACATTATGACAGGTCATATAAACTTATGAGCACAACTGTAGGTAGTTATGTTGTCGTTATGATCTATGCATGGCATTTAAAATAAAGTTTAAAGTCAGAGTGCCATCCTTCTACAGACTGTGCCCCCACCTGTGTACCCCTACCCTTCCTCTGCAGCTCACTCTCCCGTATGTGAGACATCTGCCTCTCTGTCAGTATTAAACAGATACTGAGCTTGTAGAGCTGACTGGATTAACAGTGGAAGAGGAGGGATCTGTGGTCTCTGAGTCCAAATCTCTCTCTGTGTGCTTGTCAGTAACAGTAATACATTACAAAACAAAGTTACAAGAATGTGACGGTGACTCTGAGGTGAATTATCGGCTGTATCTGCTTTTCCTCTCAGCTTAGGAGAGCTTTGTGGTTAGTTATACACACATCGATAATTTTTCAACCACAGTGTTCTCATAGTGTATAAAGCTGTAGAAAGTCTCTTTGTGGAGCCTGCCAAACAGTTTGGCTGCCTACAGACAAATATTTCCCCCTGAAGGCCTGAAACACAGTAACAGCAAAGCTAATATTCATCTTACATCCAATCGGTTAGAAATAAACAAAGACCTTTACACAGAAAGTGAACCGAAAGATGTTTAAGGCAGTCAGAAAGAACATCCTGAATATCAGTTTTTCTTTCATTTCTCTACAATTTTCTCACATTTTGGCATTGGTATTCCACAAACATAAATGTTCAGAATTTGCACAGCACCTTAAGAGAGGGGTTACGTCCCATTGTTGATTTCTTTCAATGGAATGAGTATGAAAAAAACCCTCAGATATGGCAGGTTGTACAGTAAGTAACCCTTATGGTTTTAATGCTTTCAGTGCAGCAGCAACCTCATGTGGACAAACAGAAGAACTACAGCAGACTAAGGCTGACCTTTGACCTGATGGAGCTAACTCACAAGCTGCTGCAGTCATCAACCCTTGCTTAGCTCAAAAAAGCACCAATGAATAAACAAAATCATATTAATATATATATATATATATATATAATTGTGGTTAAACATCTTGTTTGATATACAAAACCAATCTCTTTAATGGAACTATCATCATATTTAAATCTGTTTGTAATGCTTTAAAGATAATCTATAGTACCTTAAATACTGTTTGCCAAATTAGCGCCGAACCATTTTTCTTTTAGGAACAGCAACGTGTATCAGTTTTGTAATATAAGCTCCCCTGTAGATGCTGCAGACAATATTTGAAGTGCTGCAAGTGGTGTTCAAGCTAAAGACTGTTTTAAACACTGTAGATTGTGATTAAAGAACAAAAGTAGTGTTAAAAGCATTACATAGCAGAGCACAGATGGCCTAGTGGTTTAGGTTGTGCTCCATGAAGTTCGCCCTTGTCTGGGCAGCCTGGGTTCAAGATCAGCCTGTGGCCACTTTCCCACGTCACTTCCCACTCTTACCTTGTTTCTTACATCATCCACTGTCTTCTCTCTCCTATCCAACTAAAGGCACAAAAGCCAAACAAATAACTTAAAAGTACCGTAGATGAGGTTTGAAGTCCTGCAGGCACTGTTCAAAGTACTGCAGAGAGTATTTAAAGTACCGATATTATATTTTGACATACTGTAGAAGGTTTTTATTGTGCTAAGATATTGCTTTGAGTTGTACAGATTGTGCTCAGGATTACAGAAAACCACAAAGAACTCAGATAGTGTTCAAAGTGCGAATGATTTTGTACTTCACCATCCCAGATGGGCTGTAAAGCACTGCACTGTTAAAAGTGCTCAGAGTTTAAAGACTAGAGAAACTATCTAAATTATTATCAGCTCCAGTAGATAATAGTAAACGGCATGCAGTTTTTGAAGCGTTGTCGGGACTGATGATTCACAGCTGCTGAAAAAAGAAAAGCAGATGGTCCCTAAAGCACTGCAGGTAGTCCCTGAAGCATTAAATAGCGTGTAAAGTAATGTACTGGGTGCATGTATTTAAAGATGGTGACCGCATGTGATGTACATGTGTGTACATTTTGTTGACAGTTAAAGTCATATGTTGATATTTATAGATGAAACACAACACAAACGGGATTACTCACAGCTGTCTGAAGGATTTTTTTGCTACTGAAAAACAAATACTAAACAACACCAGGAACATACTGTACATGAAATGTTGTACAAGTGATCCAAGTTTATTTTTGGCTTTGGTTTGTCTTTCTGACAATTCTTTAAAGACATAACTCACCTTCTTAAAAACAACACACATGCATGTTGCTTATCCTCTCATGAGCCTAGAAGCTGGATAATATGCTGTGGAAGAACTTGACACCATAATATCATGTTACAAATCAGTGTGAAAAATGTTCATTTGCTCATTGGCTTCTGTACAATTAGACTTATTTCATAGAGCCAGAGTCGTGCTTCCTGCTGACCACCAGGAAGAATTAACTTTGACTCCATAGGTTTGTTTTTGAGAATTGGAGAGCTTTATCCTGTGTATGGTGGCCTTTGAGGACAATTTGTTACAGTTTGACACAACTAAAATTTGAAACAAGTTAGTCGTTTTTCTAAACTGATCAACGCACCAGGACTCTTCAACTACAGAGCCACAGTGTTGCAATACATGCAGTAAGTAGTTTGGCATTGTCTTTCTGAAATAAGTACCGTCTCCTTCAAAAAGACAAAGAATAAGACTAATTTTTGTGCTCTATGCCTGAAAGATAAAATCAGACTTAAGCAGAAACTTGACTCCAGCAGGTCTGTGATGACAGTTTCTCCTCTCAGTAACTCCTGTTTCAGATCATATTTACTCAAAATCATGATTGGAATGAGACACAAAAAAAGCTTTAATATGAGTAGGCAGGGGGCATCATATGACACACAGGCACACACACCCACCAGAGGTCATATCTCAGCAGGTAAAAATAGCATGTTGTGTCACACGGTAACACACACACACAGATCTCAGTAAACAAGCTGGCGACAGTGAACAGGACGTGAAAGGGGACTCACAGGTAAGAACACACAAGAGGTGTTTTTATTAATCCCTGTTTGATGTCAGATATGTAGACTGAAACCTCAAACTGGGATTAAATTTACAGATGTCACTTTATAACCAGAGACACACCGGAAACATGACTTTGTGACGGATTAGCAGCTCTTAGAGTCTGAATGTTGCTTCATAAACAGCCAACAGATACAACACCAGGGTGGACTCATCTCTTTGTATCATTGTAGATTTAAGTTAGTAGGTCTGTATGTGCAAAATGCTAATGGTTTGCACGACAGCATGTTTCAGAGCTGACTCAATGTTCTTCGTGGTGTTACACATGCATGGGGAGTCCGAATATTAAGTGGCAATAAAGAAACATTGATCGCAGGGTTAGACCTCTGAGATTTGCTGATGAATTTCACCTTGCAACAAAAAAATCTGTTACTGTGATAGACCCTGAGAGGACATGAGTGCAGAAACAGTGGTCCACAACAGGACTAAGACAACAGGTAATATACAAATGAATTCAAGAGAATGAGACAGAAAACTATGTGCTATCAGGGCATAGAATCCACAATCTTAAAGACTTTAGATGAGATAGATTGAAGAAAACAAACAACCCTAATGGCAGTAGATGATGTTAGAAGCTGCCATACAATGCAGAACTTTATATACAAATAAAAGAAAAAAAAAATGATACCATGCAGGCAACAAACAAAAGGAAAAGAAATACTCAAAAGCCAGTTTGAGTTATGCTATAACATTCATATTTCGGACATACGGGGGTAAAAGTAAAGAAGCTAAAAAAAATACTGACTTTATTCTGGTCTGAAGCTTCCTGCTTGAGTTCCTTGACTGCATATTATTTTCAATTTCCAAATGTGGAGAAAGTTCAATTAGATGTAGAGAAACTGATATCATCAGTGAATTTAAGGTTTTAGGAAATATATCTTGAATGTTTCTATAAGATATTATCTAAATATTGGTGAATGCAAACAAATTAAAAAAAGATGATTGAAAGTTAGATTGTGTACAAATTGGCACATGTAGGATTAAACTCACAGGTGGCTGTAGTCTATTCCTACTGTCTTAGGGGTGGGAGCAAAGGTATAACCTGGACTGGTGGCCAGTCAATCACAGAGTTCATACACACAGGCAGTCATCCTTTCACTCACTCACTCACACAAATGGGCAGTTTAGAAACACCAAATAACCTGATGAGCATGTTTTTGGACCCATGCATGCACGGGGAAAACAATCAAACTCTGCACTGACAGGCCAACTTTGCTCAAACTAAGATTTGTACTGGTGTATCCTAAAATTCAATCACTTGATGTTTTTTTGTTTTATATTATCTATGTGAAAGCAGTTAGAAATAAATTATACTTCATACTTGATGTAGAGAAGTGAACAAGTTTAAAAAATAAAAACCGATCATCATCTGTGAAGTACTTTTGGTGCTGCTTAAATCTTTTCTATATCCACATATGGTACAAAGGATAAGACAGATGAATTCTTTCACTGTGTAATTTCATTTCTTGTTTTACTATATTTGATCAGCCTCTGGATAGTATCACGTGGCCTTCTGACTCTTATATGACTCTCCTTGAAGCTTCTTGATGTTTGTACTCATCTTCCTCATTATGACAAGCATCTAGATTGCTCTGACTCCAGCCTCTGTCTGTGACCTTCTCTTCTCAAAATCATCCCAGTTCTCACATTGCTACATGCCCTAAACAACACACACACACACACATACT
Source organism: Thalassoma bifasciatum (assembly GCA_008086565.1). Lineage (NCBI taxonomy): Eukaryota > Metazoa > Chordata > Actinopteri > Labriformes > Labridae > Thalassoma > Thalassoma bifasciatum. Next base: position 48,524 of record RPOG01004162.1, read on the forward strand.
TGTTGTGTTGTGGGTTGGGGCGATCACATATGGTTGTTGACTTCTGAATAGACACAATCAATGTTTGTTTTAAAGATGTAATAAACCTGGATATCAAGACTCTTTGGGGAGATACCACCCGTAAACTTTTTATATGCCCTTAATGAATGCTGAGCTGAGAAATAGTTCCTCTCTGTATAATTCTTGGGAGGTGATCTACTAGAAGAATTGGAAAAATCTGATGCAACTACTTACAGTAAAAGCTGAAATAAAAATCACTTTCAAGAAATTTCAAATATCCAAGTTGTATTGCTAAATACATTTAATAATTTACCACACACTACTTGAATTTTGTGCTTCTATATGCAGGTTTCTAATGTCACAAAATAATCAAAGGGGATGTTAATCTTGACATAAAAGCATCCTTCTCCTCCATCTGTCCTCCAGGAGCAGAGATGGGTTTGGGGAGGAAGCTGGACGTCCCAGTCTGTGATCTGTCTCTGCTCAGAGGGATCTGGGAGGTCCGGGAGAGGAAACATCGACAGAGGCAGAAGAAGGAACAGGAGAGGATCGAGAAGAGCGCACTTCCAAAGTAAGACGATCGGAGCAGTAAAGTTACAGCATGTCAGCTGTCACCGTCTGTTATGAAAACACACAAGTCCTGATGCACAGCTGCAGGAGTGTTTCGCAGGATTTAGACCCAAAACAAAATCTGTGATACAGGAAAAAAGGACAAAGGTATAAATAAAGGTTTGGATGACTGATATGCGCATCATTATTACTCTGTGTTCAGTTTGTACTCTCAGATATGAGTCAAAACATCCATTTTACAAACCCCAAACCAGCTGTCAATAAATTCTGAGCAATCAGTCGCTTTTTAACCTCTGAGTCAGACTCACGCTCTGCAGAATGTTGTTAGTCATGTAACAAGCAAGTCACAGCTGATTTTAGTAATATGAATACACACACAGCTATTT
>RPOG01004163.1:0-49458 GCA_008086565.1 Thalassoma bifasciatum
CCACAAACAACCAACTCCCATTGGTTCAAGCGAAACCCTGATAAAGAAGAAGCTCTGTTTGAGTTTGTTGATCATTTACTATTCAACAAATGTGAGCTCAGCTTGTTTGGATGCGTTACCACTCTACATCAATCATTTACAAACTTTATAATGCAACAAACTTTTTATTGGACTGAAAAAGCAAACCTAGTACCCCCATATCATGTGATTGACCGATTAACTCAACTTTAACAGATGTAAACAACTGTTACTTCTTTGGATTTGGGTTGCCTTTAGAGGGTTTTCCAGACGGAGGATGACCTTTAGGGTGGTCTTTCTTTCCAGAGTCAGAATCTTTGGCGCTTGGTTTACCTCCACCAGGAGCACCGGGGGGCTTTTTATCATTTTCTGGAAGAGAAAATGAAAAGCAGCTCTAAACAGTTTTCCCGTAGTTTTAGTCGTTTCAACAGTAAAACACATTTGAAAACAAAAAATAAATAAATTCAGAGTGCTCTTTTCTAAACTGATCAAGTGAGTGCAAAGATTCTGGCGTGAAAATCAGATTATGTCACAATTATAGGAAACAAATGTATTTGCTTCAATTCTCCAGTGATATGACTACACCACAGGTACCTGACCTACACGCCTGGAGCTCAGGTACAAACACAGAAACACAGAAACACAGAAACAAGCTGCACAGGAAATAGTTCCAAATAAATGTGAGTTTATTAATCCTGTAAGAAAATTTTGAGAAACCTAAGTTCAAAAACTTCCTTAATTTTCAGATGTTTGACACAATCTGAGGGACATGAAGCCTAAACCACAAAACTCTAAATCTAAGGTACAAAGCCCTAAAACAGGCTCAATGTCTCTCAAGTTTGTACCTGGGAAACTATTGGTGTGCAACACTGCTAAATTTGGTATTGATCTGATACAGAGTAAATATAGGGTCAGTATCGATATCAATACCAATTTTGATACTTTTTACAAAGGAAAGAAGTGTGCTAAAATTCATCAAGAAAAACACAAAGTTGCTAAAACTAGTGTCCCTGTTTTGAATGTAATAAAACAATTTTTTAACCAGAAAATAATCATGTTCCCCTAAGTTTTCTGCTTTGTCATAAAACAATACATTTAAATGATGATGGCTAACAATAACTATAACATTTTAGTATTAAATGTATTGTTTTGAACAGCTTCCACATAATGGTAGATTAGCTATTACAAAAACATAATAATATTCCAGGAATCAGTAATATACAGACATTTTGAAGAATTGACCTAATCAGGCAAGTATTATTCAATACTGATACCAACGTTGGCATTTATACATCAATAATGTAGGTCAATCTGCCCACCACTACTGGGAACAAGGATTGCCGTTGATAGCAGGCTGGGTGTGACTTTCATTTATTGAAGCAGTGTCTCAAAAAAAAAAAACATGGCATAAAATTAATTAGGACATGAGGGTAAATGACTCACTGTGTGGCGGCTTGTGGCCAGAATCACCTTTCTTGTCTGTAGGTGGAACAAAGAACAAGGGGAAACATGAAACAGGAAGAATATATGAGCTCGTTCTCACCAGCTCAGTAAAGGGTAACTGCTCATTAAATACTCACTTGGTTTTGGTCCTGAGTGTGAATGAGGGCCCCTGAGGGGGCCAGGGGACGGCGCGTACGTGCCCCAGCCAGGATGCTGTTGAATATAAACAGGCACGTGAACTGGCTGGAAGACAGGCTGGATGGGTGGACGACCTGGACTGTGGGACCGTGGCGGTCTGCTGATCCCTGCAGTCGTAGGGATAGGTGAGTAGGTAGGTAGTTTGAGATGTGAAAGGAGAAATTGAAACAACCTCATTTTTCACTCTGGTTCAAACTTAGAAATGCCTGGATCACCCTGATCCTGAGCTTTAAAGACAAACTGACACATCTCTTGCTCAGCTCATTATTCCTCTAAAGATAAACATACCTGGTTCAGGTGGGGCACTTGCAGTCCTTTCAGATCCTGAGGCAGACTCAGCTTTCTCACCTGAGAACAGTGAATGTTGAAGATGTTAGATTTATAAACCACCTCACGTTTATTGAAGTCCCTTGTTCTTCTTATTCTAAATGAAGGAATTAAACATGCGAGAGGATCTCAGTTAGTCACCTGGTTTAAGTTTCAGGAGTCTGGCCTCTGCAGGTTGTTTGAGGATCTCTGTCAGGTGCTCCTTCAGGATGACAGCACAGGCCTCAGTTGCAGTTATCTTCGTGGAGTCAAGGTTGATCCGAGGAGGGTAGGGGTCAAAATTTACAACCTTTGGCAGATCAAATGAGGCCTGAGAAGAAAAAAGGAATAAAATGAATTGAACTAGGTATGACCTTTGATATGTTGGGTTTCATGCATTTAATGCAACACAGCTTTTAAAAAAACTTAAAAAAAGAAAAATCCAAAGATAGAGAGGATGTGTATGAAACTGCTGTTAAGATCTGGGCAACAATCTGATCAGCACACTCCTGATCAAACCTCAAGACTGGTTGGATGTAGCGCAAATTTACATTTTGCACTTTTGGGTCTTAAAGGTATCAAGCAGAATTTCAAAGTGCAAAAAGGAGAAATGGGAGTGAGAACCAAAAAGTAAAAAATGTGGACATCACATTTCTGCCTCTCAGACCCATGAAACTACATTTTTTTTAAACTTTGATCTATTTGCCACATTTAGAGACATGTCCCACCTCATGTTTCAGTGAAGTCACCACTTAATACCCATTTCCCAGAGGGCAGTTTACAAAAGTGGATGTCAGTTCCAGACAGTGGATGCCAAACATGAAGACATCTTCATGAACAAACTAAGTTTTGAAGTGATCAACAAGAACGTTGGAGCTCCTCTTTACTGAGTCCTTTTTTTCAAACTTTTATTCCTATTTTGGGTATTTTTCACATTTTGTCAGCTGTGGTTTTAAACTTCCTATCAGCTGATGAACAGACTATTTTACTTAAGCTGTTATTTTCAATGAATTGTTGACTCAATTTTTTGTCTCACTCCCATTACTTCTTTCTTGCTTACCAACAAATCCCCCCTTTTTACCCTCTATGACTCTCTGAGTGCCATCATTGCCCCACCTGGAGAAAGGCCAGGCTCTGGGACTGACTCAGCAGATTGTTGATCTCTTCTCTTGCTTTTCTCATCCTCTCTGCGTTCTCCGTAAACCGTCCGGTGAAGTCCTGTAGTTTTTTCTGACAGATCTCCAGCTCATGGTCCACGTCATGTTGGGCCTTGAGTTCCTCTGCAGCCAACATCTCCTTCATCTGCTGATACATGTCTGCGAGGGCTGTTTTCTTTAGGACTGATGCATCCTGGTCCAGGATCATGNAGCTGTTATTTTCAATGAATTGTTGACTCAATTTTTTGTCTCACTCCCATTACTTCTTTCTTGCTTACCAACAAATCCCCCCTTTTTACCCTCTATGACTCTCTGAGTGCCATCATTGCCCCACCTGGAGAAAGGCCAGGCTCTGGGACTGACTCAGCAGATTGTTGATCTCTTCTCTTGCTTTTCTCATCCTCTCTGCGTTCTCCGTAAACCGTCCGGTGAAGAGGACATCAAAAAAGACTGTCTAGAGGTCGAGTACCAGGTGCAGTACAACCCGGAACTCAAGGAGACGTCGGTTGTAGAGGAAGTAGACGACTATGTACAGACGCTCCCGACAAAAGAAATCCTGACTACGTAGGACCAGGTCCTAGTACGTTTTCTGTTCTTCTGTGTCAGTAAGGAGGTGTCCAAACAGAAATTTACGAAGAACAGGACGATTTGTGTTTTATTCTTTTGAGAAATTTAAAAAAAATAAACAGAGTACCTTCAGCTTGTTCTGCGTGTCTTTCATTTGAAACAGAACTGTCTCAGTCTTGTTGATCTTGGTTTCCAGCAAAGCCAGCTTCTCTCTGAAGTCACTCTGCAAGAGCCAATTATAAAAAAGCTGAAAAAAAACTCCTTTTTGTCAGACAACCCCCATTCTCATGTCTGTAGAAGAGTGGATGTATTCTACATGGTGTTTTCTGAAGTGCTGTTTCAAAGCCCATGTCCATCAGTCACTACATGGGAAACAGTCTCATCTTTATTTTTAGTTAGTCCAACAAGAGACAGACAGGTGCAGTTGAGGCCTGAACTTTTGTGCCATCATTTCCAGTGTGCCCACAACAAAATTTTCCATGGTAATTTTTGTTCCTTCTTGGCCATTTTAACCACTTTCCACTCTTTTTATGCCACTTTCTGCCCTTTTTTTTGCTACTTTTTGAGTATTTCCCAGCTTTATCCCAGTTTAAATGCCAATTTTTGTTGCTTTTTGGCAATTTTTACTACCTCAAACTAAGTTTTTTTGTTACATTTGGCTGTTTTAGTCTCATTTTACCACTTAGATTGTAACTTTTGTAATAGTGCATGTTGCAATTTAATTTGAGATCAATAACCCAGCCCTACAGTCTACCCCCCCCCTCCTCCTGACACACGCAGACACACAAAGTCAACATGAATAAAACAGGCTTGTCTCGAATGCTAGTTTGGTTATTTGGACCAGGGAGCCTCAAAAGGTGATAGCAGGGTTATAAAACATTGCAACAGAGGACATCAAGTGCAACCATAAACATGTAAAAGCCAATGAATTAGGGATAGATAACAATGTTAATGGATGAAGGCAGGTCAGAGTTGGTCAGAAGGTAACAAACCCTGCTAAACAAATTCAATAAATTAAATTCTTTTCGTGTGTTGAATCATGTATGACAAGGTCTGGTGTTAGAGTTGTGTTTGTGTGAAAGATAAGTTAAGATTTTCAAATATTTTAAAACACAAACTGCTCTTTTACCCTTTTACACCTGCTGTTCTTTGAGATTAAGATCCAACAAAACTTGCAGATAATCTGTCAACCATGAAACTTTATGTAATTAACTACTTGGAAAAAAAAATAAAACAGGTCAAGCACAAACTTTGTTGTGACAGGTTAGAATAGTGTCTACATCAACAAGGCTGCAAAGAAGAGGAAGGAGAAGCTATTTAATTAGTCAGTGGAAAGTAAATGTTGTCTGAAGCATTTCTCTTCAAAACACTCATCACAGGTTTGTGCTGTTGGACCTGTAAACCCACATAGTTGGGTTTAAGGTTATATTAAAACTGTGTGACTTAGCGTTTGTGTTTGTGCTGTCAATCAGAACATGTTTAGCAGCTAAAGTGTAATGTTTGAAATTCACAAATGAGCTGGTCTTTATTTGCAATAATAAGGATGGTGTGTCTGTAAAGGATTATCTGTGTCTGATTGGTTAAAAGAAGGTCTGCGCACAAATCAATAAACCAAAGGAAATCATCTGTATCTTGTTTGGATTGAACCTCTTTCAACTTTTCAGCCTCTAAGACACAACAGTCTGTGATAGTAAGTTTTGGAAAATGTCACACACCCACCTCCCTCTGGTTCCTCTGCTCCTCAGGAGAAATAAAGGGGCAGCCCTTGTGGACCTGCTGCAGACACAGGCTGCAGATTGAACGCTGGTGCTCGCTGCAGAAGAACTCTTTTAGCTTGTTGTGGTCCAGGCAGATTTTCTCTGACAGCTCTCCCAGCTCACACAGCTGGTGGACACTAAATTTGGGGTTCTCCCGATGAGGCCGCAGGTGCTCCTCACAGTAAGAGGCCATACAGGTGAGGCAGGTCTTAGACGCCTCTGCCTCCATGCAGGTGTCACAGAGTATGACCTCAGCTTTCTTTACTTCCTTGACCTCCTCTCTGACCGTTTCATCCTCCTTTTTGTTGGTTCTCATGTTGAAGGTTTTCACTACAGTGCTGAGGACCGTGTTCTTCTTCAGCTCTGGTCTGGTGGGAAACAGGGTCCGACACTGAGGACAGCTGTATGAGTCCTTCCAATGGGAGAGGAGGCAGTCCTGACAGAAGTTGTGTCCGCAGGGGAGGGTCACCGGACAGTCAAAGGTGCTCAGACAGATGCTACAGGTGAGCTCATCCTCCAGACTCATGAGAGAAAACTGACTCTGATCCTCACAGGCCATGATGGAGCTGCTGAGTGAGGCTGAGAGGGAGAAACGAAACTTAACTTTTCCAAGAGCATTACAGCCACATCGACCACATTAGGAGCATAAGTTTCACTTTTGTCAAAGCCCATTTTTTTGGACTGTGAGTGGAAAAGAAACTGCACATATCTGAGATTTACTGGTCTAGAGTTCTGTGATGGAAAACCTCTTGAAAAACACATTTATCACAACTACAACAAATGGATAATTTCACAAAGCTTTGTGTCTCTTCTTTCTTGAAGCTTATTTACAGCACTGTACAGCTCTTACATTGGTCGATCAGTTCAAAAGCACCTGCACTTTCTTTCTAATTTTCTATGTAGGAAGAAAATAATTCTTATCTCCCACCTACCTTTAATGTAGCTACAGCAGCTCAGAGAAAGTATGTGATCCACTCGTGACTTACTGACTTACTCACAACTCTCTCTTTTTCCCTCTCTCTCACTTTGTGGGTGTGTTCTTTCTCTCTCTCTCTCTCACTTTCGGTGCGCCTGCGAATGTGTGCTCATGTGTATGAATTTCTGGAGGCACTGGAAGGCAAGGGGAGAGAGCAGCAGTAAGCAAACAGCAAATATCAGCAGGGAACAATTTTAGCAAATACTTATCACTGGAGAGAGGCTCAAAGTACCACAGTAGAAGTGGGAGTGATGTGGCACCAGACTCCTCTCTCTTCTCTCAGCAGGTTTAAGTGCAGGGATGCTGATGAGGGTGGTTAGGCTCAGTTGTGACAGTGCTGGAGTGGCTGCAACAGGAGAGGGAATTGCCCAAGGCCCTGCATGTGGGGGGGGGGGGGGGGTCAGGAAAAACTCCACAGGCAGACACAGATCACCACACTGTGCATATTAACCTGCAGCTTCCTACCTTTTCTGTTGTTGAATGAAACCATCACAGCTGACACTTTCTGCGCTTCTTAGTGTGATACATTTCATTGGTTAAGAATTAAAATTATTACTTAAGACGGAACTTGGTTTTTAAGTCCTTGAAGATTCAAACTAAGAAAATAGAAATGTGTTGATGTTTGGAAACTACAAATCCTAATTCCAATGAAGTTGGGACATTGTGTAAAGTGTAAATAAAAACAAAATGCAATGATTTGCAAATCCTCTTAGACCCATATTCCACTGAATATACCACAAAGACAAGATATTTAATGTTCAAACTGATTGACTTTATTGTTTTTGTGTAAATGGATTGGAAATGGATGGATGCCTGCAACAGGTTTCAAAAAAGCTGGGACAAGGCAATGTTTACCACTGTCACCACATCACCTTTAATTTTGACAACACTCAGTTCATGAGTAGGGACCACACATCAACATGGTATGAAAACGTGAGGAAATGCAAACGTGCTTATATGTCACAGGCATTTTGGGGAAGCTATGAGATAACCCTAAAGTAGGAAATAGATAGATAAGGGGAGGGTGGGAGGGACGTACGACACAGAACAAACAGGACATGGTGGGTTAGGAGGGTTTAGATACCGGAAGGGGTGATGTTGAGGTGTGGTCCTGCTCCTGAAATTCTGCTAAAAAGCTTCACCTGTTGTTTGTGAACTGAGGAAACTCATTTTTGAAGCTTTGGAGCTGAAATTCTTTCAAATTCTTGTTGATGGACAACTTAAGTTGATCAAAGTTTCGAGGTCTCTATTGTATTTGTATTTTGCGCTTTGTAATGCTACACACATTTTCAATGGGCGACAGGTCTGGACTGCAGGCAGGTCAGTCTAGTAGCTGCACTCTTTTACTACAAAGCCACACTGTTGTAACAGATGCAAAATTGTCTTGCTAAAATAATCAGGAACTTGCAGCATGTGCAGTCGGCTCCAGTAATAGCCTTAATTAAAAATGTCTGTCTTACTGCATCCCACCTCTGCAGTGATGGCACCTTGATTATGCAGCTCAACAATCTGTCCACCATCAAAGAGAGAAAGCCTTTTAACCTCTGCCATCAGGAGGTCATGATGTCATGAATGGCTGGCAGCAAATGAGGTTGAATCCACATTTTTTTCACAGATTTTTTTCTTTTAGAGTCGTTGATTTTAAACTTTTAATCAGCTGATGGACAGAATATTTAGCTTTGATTATTGTTTTCAATAAATTCAATTAAATTAATTGTCAATGTTATTATTTTCTCCTCTCACTCGCATTTCTTCTTTTTGCATTTTGAAACTACTTAAAACCTTTTTAAGATCCAACAGTGCAAAATGTAAATAAGTTCCTTTTTTTTCAACTGGTCTTAAAATGTTGATCTGGAGTGAATCTGCTCAGGTGGAGTCTGCAGATGCTTGTGGAGTGATGGTTATGTGTTGGGAGAGGTGTGGTTATTAGCAGACAAATAACAGAGAATAGAGATGCTCAGGTCTTTCTAAGGTTCAGTTTCTAAAAAGTTTTCGGAAACAAAGAATGAGACACATAGAGAAGTTTCTGTCACCATGATCTTACAACACAGCAAAGACTGTTTCACTGCTCCTACGACATATTCAGGCAAAAAATTAATGACAGAAAATTGTCTTTTATTTGCAATTTAAATTTTTAACAAAGTTTGAACAGACACTGAAGCACTTACAATCTTAAGACAACCGGGTACACAGTGAAATAAATTCACTTTAGTTGGACCCTTCAAAATTTAAGATGCAAAGAGTGATAAACAAGCAGCAAGACAAAGATTGCAAGAAATCAAACTTTTTCAAACGTTTTTTGCAAAGTCTACTATGTCAAAATTAATCAGATTAGAGTTGAGCAGAGTGTAAGTGGTAAATTTTACAGACTTTAAATGTAGTAAATTTCTCAAAGCAGAGAGGTTACAAAGTGACAAACATGTTTTTTTTTAACTTCAGTGTATTTCAGCAAACATGTCCACATGCTGGGGTGAACTTTGTTTCAGAGGACAGGTATAATGAAACTGAGCACTTTGCTTTTCCCTACCAGCTTTTTGAGAGCTAAGAGAGCTGCCTGGCTGGTTTGACACTCCTCTCTTATATTTACAAAAAAAAGAGGATCGTACTTCTATGAGACAAACCACACCAGCATAACAGCCCCAGTTCAAACTTGCTTCAAGCCGTCATTTCCTTTCTGATGGCCTTACTTCCAGGTTCAAACACCACTGAAGCTATGCCAGGTGAGTTAGTCGGGGGGCTCAAACCTGTCTGGGCTCTGGACAGATCACCAGGCTATCAAGACAAACGCCTGTTCGCTAACATTGACACCTGTGGGCAAATTCAAGACCAATCAACCTGACGAGCATATTTCTTGACAGGAGAGTGTGCAAACTCTACACAGTAAGGTCTCCAGCTCAGCCGGGGATCCAAACAAGGAGCCGTCTTACTATGAAGTATTGGTGCAAACACTGCAGCATAGTGCATGTATGACAAATATATATGGTAAGAATGTGTAAAGAAGTAGGACAACGTGTACGTCTCACACTCTGTCGTAGGAAGGGAGACACGACTGAATGACACTGAAAATTCTCGTCCGTCGAGTTTCTGACTTTGGCAAAATCTGTCGTACTAAAAACGACATTAACGTACTAATTTGGTGTCAATTAAGTAGAAGTAGCTTACGTGCTTTACAATTATAAGTCGTTTAGAGAAGCAACACAGTCATCTCTTAACACTAGCAGACTCATACCACATGGCTCCTTTCTAAAAACACGCCAATGATTTCGGCTGCAGGTGTCTCACCTTCCCCTTTTTGAACACACTTTGTTACAGCAGTGGTGTCTCTTCCTCACTGCAAGCTGTCCTAAGAAATGAACAGTTTTATGCTTTTATCATTACTTTTCTGAAGTTACCCTACTTTTATAAAGATGTAAGGGCATCAAATGCAGCTCTCAGGTGCTCTTTCATGAGAAATCTGTAGCTTTTGGAAAGAAGAAAGTGCAGCAAAAAAGAGCCTTCATTCCAATAAGAACAGACATTTGATGCAGAATCACTCCAGGGGATCAAAAGCATCACAACCATGGGTATTTTTCACTGCCTGTAAGAGACTGTAGTTGTTCATCAACAGATGATTGATGAAGTTTCTGAAGTTTTTGGAGGAAATTATCCTCTACAAGCTCATCAGCTCATCAGGTCAGAGCTGCAAGCAATTATCAAACCAGATTCAGTGGCTCAAATAGAGGATATGCTTTTGAGATTTGAAGATTTAGTGCAGCAGCATTTAACTGATAGAGATCAGTGAAGAGCGTTTCATCGCACCATACTAAATCCCAACAAAGAGCAGAGGGGGAAGCTTGACCACCATGAACATAACTGATCATGTCAACAGGTGGTGAGTAGTGAGTCCTGTGGCTATGAAAGACTGCAGAGCATTACGTGTTTGCTAAATGCATCCGTATTGGAGAAAGTAGCGCACACAAGTTCTCGAGTGAGTACACAACTGTGCACTCCATCTCTGAACAATGTTACTGACGCTTTAAGAAGTACGCCATTTCCTTTGAACTACTTTGACAGAACGCTAACCTCATAAAAATTTTGTCTTGTTTCATTGAAAAGTAACTTGTACTACAAACATGTGATGATACCTTTGTGATCTGACCTTAAAAATAAGTTTGCTATTTATTTGGTTCAGAAGCAACTACGGTGGGGAGATATATCTTTTAACTGTTTAAGTATCTAGATATGGACATTCAAGATATTAATGTTGCAAAATCAAAGATATCAACGATACAGATTTTCCCCGCTCACCCTTCATGTACAGGAAAGTCATTTTGTATCGTATCAATGTTGAGATATCTGGCATTAATATCAAGGTTTAAAATTTTGTCCATATTGTTCAATCCTTGTAGCAACCTTCACTTTCACTGTCACCCTAACCACACCTTGATGCTGATGTATGCAGCCTCTGGAGTAGTTTGATGCATCTTTTCCCACTTCATTTGTATTCTTAAGTAAAAAAGGATAACCACCACAAGCTCACCTTTAACGCTTTGTGATTTAAAGCATACAAAAAACTTCTTTCCAACAGCATGACGCTACACGTGTTTGTCACTGTGAAGCCAACTCAGGCTGAAGACCGAACCCCTGGGTGTAAACCTAGTCAGCTTCTTGGCATTTAAATATATTGTTCTATCAAGTTAAATCAAGAGTTTACAACAAAGCGTTAAACTGGAGTGCAACTTATTCCATCATCCCAAACCACACTAAGCTTCCTTTTCCTGTCATTATCACGCACTGGCTTACATTTATAAGCTTTTTAATCAACGTACAAAGAAAAATAGGGGCTTAGCTATCACCTTAAACACCCTTGATAAAGTCTGCAAAAAATAACACCCTTAATTATAACTTTGTGTACTTTTTGTCAGAGCATGTGATTCGTTCATTACACTGGATAAATGTGTCTAAAACTAAAAACCAACCCAAGTTTCACTGTTTATTTTCTCTGTCAGATATGTACCTGGCCCTTTAAATGCAGCCACTTTATTATTTTAACCCTGATTACTGATATACAAAGGGGCTAGCTGTGTGTGTGAGGGCCCTGGTGTGTGTGTGTGTGTGTGTGTGGCCCTCATTGCTGGAGCTTGCACAGTGAAATAGTTGAGCCACTGGAGAAAATCCAGAAGGCTGGATAAACAGCTTCAGCAAAGGGGAACACGAAAGAGTGGAAGGGATACGCTCTGTCTGACACATTGTAGAACGTAGCAACCCCGTTCTCAATATCCAACAACACACCTACACGCTTGGAGTTGGGATTTTCCAGCACGGTCTCACTGCTGTTGAACCACGCTGACAGCTTCACATTAAACCACTCCACACACCAGGACTGAGAGTTGCGGCCCAGTCGACTGGTGGGACCTTTACGATCGATGCCGTTGTAAGCCAGCCCGATGCCGATGAAGTTGTTGCTGCTCATCTTGACTTCCCAGTAGTGACGCCCTCTGGTGAAACCTTTGGAAGCGAGCACCTGGGAGCAGTCGGAGAAGCGCTGAGGGCAGTCAGGGTAGTCTGTGTGTTCGTCTGACACAGAAGCCACGGTGAAGTCCTCTTTAAGTGCGATGCGTTTGTGAGCTGTTCTTGGGTCAAAAGTAAGTACAGTGCCATCTGGATGGGAGACGGAAATACGGTTAGGATCATTCTTGGGACTTCATCGTGAGAAAAACACTCTTTCAACACCAACACTTACATTTAAGAAGTTCACTTCTCTTTTCAGCAGATGTTATGTTCGGGGAAACTCCTGCAGTTTCTACAACAAAGACAAAAATAAAAATCAGACTCAGAGGAATGTTTAAAAATGCTCAACTGATGCTGCTCATGGAAATCTGTTTATAGATGTGTTTTTTTTCTTTTTTTAAGCCCTGTCTGGCCTTTTACTTCAGCAAGCAGGGATTATATTTAAAAATGAAACCATTTAGGATGCAGCTACACCAAACCAGATTTCTGGACCTGTGTTGCCTTTTCTGCTTTTAACTTTTTATTGCCTCTTGTTCAAGTGCTATGACATAAAACTAGTACAGTTTACATACCCTAGCAGAATAGATTTTTTTTTTTGGCCTTTTCTCAGAGAATATGAATCATAACAAAAAAATCTTTGGCGTATTGTAAGCCAGATACTTTGTGTAGAAATAACTCTCTTATGATGACTCGACCATGTCCCCATTTTTTTCTCAAGTGCCTCCTCATTGTGCATCTTGAAATGTTTTTTCAGAGATTCCTGTATTTCAGCTGAAGTTATTTGTTGGTTTTTCTTTGCATCCCGAACAATTTCCCTGGCATTTGTGGCTGAAATCTTTGTTGGTCTACCTGATCTTAGTTTGGTTTCAACAGCATTCCTAATTTTCCTCTTAATTAGAGTTTGAAAACTGCTTATTGGCGTCTTCAATTTTTTGAATATCTTTTAATAACCCCTTTTTGTTTTGTACATCTCCATTAACTTTTCCCACAGATCCTTTAATAATTTTTTTTTTGCTTCCCCCATGGCTCAGAATCCAGAGATNTCTCTTCCTCACTGCAAGCTGTCCTAAGAAATGAACAGTTTTATGCTTTTATCATTACTTTTCTGAAGTTACCCTACTTTTATAAAGATGTAAGGGCATCAAATGCAGCTCTCAGGTGCTCTTTCATGAGAAATCTGTAGCTTTTGGAAAGAAGAAAGTGCAGCAAAAAAGAGCCTTCACTTCAATAAGAACAGACATTTGATGCAGAATCACTCCAGGGGATCAAAAGCATCACAACCATGGGTATTTTTCACTGCCTGTAAGAGACTGTAGTTGTTCATCAACAGATGATTGATGAAGTTTCTGAAGTTTTTGGAGGAAATTATCCTCTACAAGCTCATCAGCTCATCAGGTCAGAGCTGCAAGCAATTATCAAACCAGATTCAGTGGCTCAAATAGAGGATATGCTTTTGAGATTTGAAGATTTAGTGCAGCAGCATTTAACTGATAGAGATCAGCGAAGAGCGTTTCATCGCACCATACTAAATCCCAACAAAGAGCAGAGGGGGAAGCTTGACCACCATGAACATAACTGATCATGTCAACAGGTGGTGAGTAGTGAGTCCTGTGGCTATGAAAGACTGCAGATCATTACGTGTTTGCTAAATGCATCCGTATTGGAGAAAGTAGCGCACACAAGTTCTCGAGTGAGTACACAACTGTGCACTCCATCTCTGAACAATGTTACTGACGCTTTAAGAAGTACGCCATTTCCTTTGAACTACTTTGACAGAACGCTAACCTCATAAAAATTTTGTCTTGTTTCATTGAAAAGTAACTTGTACTACAAACATGTGATGATACCTTTGTGATCTGACCTTAAAAACAAGTTTGCTATTTATTTGGTTCAGAAGCAACTACGGTGGGGAGATATATCTTTTAACTGTTTAAGTATCTAGATATGGACACTCAAGATATTAATGTTGCAAAATCAAAGATATCAACGATACAGATTTCCCCCCCTCACCCTTCATGTACAGGAAAGTCATTTTGTATCGTATCAATGTTGAGATATCTGGCATTAATATCGAGGTTTAAAATTTTGTCCATATTGTTCAACCCTTGTAGCAACCTTCACTTTCACTGTCACCCTAACCACACCTTGATGCTGATGTATGCAGCCTCTGGAGTAGTTTGATGCATCTTTTCCCACTTCAGTTGTATTCTTAAGTAAAAAAGAATAACCACCACAAGCTCACCTTTAACGCTTTGTGATTTAAAGCATACAAAAAACTTCTTTCCAACAGCATGACGCTACATGTGTTTGTCACTGTGAAGCCAACTCAGGCTGAAGACCGAACCCCTGGATGTAAACCTAGTCAGCTTCTTGACATTTAAATATATTATTCTATCAAGTTAAATCAAGAGTTTACAACAAAGCGTTAAACTGGAGTGCAACTTATTCCATCATCCCAAACCACACTAAGCTTCCTTTTCCTGTCATTATCACGCACTGGCTTACATTTATAAGCTTTTTAATCAACGTACAAAGAAAAAGAGGGGCTTAGCTATCACCTTAAACACCCTTGATAAAGTCTGCAAAAAATAACACCCTTAATTATAACTTTGTGTACTTTTTGTCAGAGCATGTGATTCGTTCATTATACTGGATAAATGTGTCTAAAACTAAAAACCAACCCAGGTTTCACTGTTTATTTTCTCTGTTAGATATGTACCTGGCCCTTTAAATGCAGCCACTTTATTATTTTAACCCTGATTACTGATATACAAAGGGGCTAGCTGTGTGTGTGAGGGCCCTGGTGTGTGTGTGTGTGTGGCCCTCATTGCTGGAGCTTGCACAGGGAAATAGTTGAGCCACTGGAGAAAATCCAGAAGGCTGGATAAACAGCTTCAGCAAAGGGGAACACGAAAGAGTGGAAGGGATACGCTCTGTCTGACACATTGTAGAACGTGGCAACCCCGTTCTCAATATCCAACAACACACCTACACGCTTGGAGTTGGGATTTTCCAGCACGGTCTCACTGCTGTTGAACCACGCTGACAGCTTCACATTAAACCACTCCACACACCAGGACTGAGAGTTGCGGCCCAGTCGACTGGTGGGACCTTTACGATCGATGCCGTTGTAAGCCAGCCCGATGCCGATGAAGTTGTTGCTGCTCATCTTGACTTCCCAGTAGTGACGCCCTCTGGTGAAACCTTTGGAAGCGAGCACCTGGGAGCAGACGGAGAAGCGCTGAGGGCAGTCAGGGTAGTCTGTGTGTTCGTCTGACACAGAAGCCACGGTGAAGTCCTCTTTAAGTGCGATGCGTTTGTGAGCTGTTCTTGGGTCAAAAGTGAGTACAGTGCCATCTGGAGGGGAGACGGAAATACGGTTAGGATCATTCTTGGGACTTCATCGTGAGAAAAACACTCTTTCAACACCAACACTTACATTTAAGAAGTTCACTTCTCTTTTCAGCAGATGTTATGTTCGGGTAAACTCCTGCAGTTTCTACAACAAAGACAAAAATAAAAATCAGACTCAGAAGAATGTTTAAAAATGCTCAACTGATGCTGCTCATGGAAATCTGTTTGTAGATTTGTTTTTTTTTCTTTTTTTAAGCCCTGTCTGGCCTTTTATTTCAGCAAGTAGGGATTATATTTAAAAATGAAACCATTTAGGATGCAGCTACACCAAACCAGATTTCTGGACCTGTGTTGCCTTTTCTGCTTTTAACTTTTTATTGCCTCTTGTTCAAGTGCTATGACATAAAACTAGTACAGTTTACATACCCTAGCAGAATAGATTTTTTTTTTGGCCTTTTCTCAGAGAATATTAATCATAACAAAAAAAATCTTTGGCGTATTGTAAGCCAGATACTTTGTGTAGAAATAACTCTCTTATGATGACTCGACCATGTCCCCATTTTTTTCTCAAGTGCCTCCTCATTGTGCATCTTGAAATGTTTTTTCAGAGATTCCTGTATTTCAGCTGAAGTTATTTGTTGGTTTTTCTTTGAATCCCGAACAATTTCCCTGGCATTTGTGGCTGAAATCTTTGTTGGTCTACCTGATCTTAGTTTGGTTTCAACAGCATTCCTAATTTTCCTCTTAATTAGAGTTTGAAAACTGCTTATTGGCGTCTTCAATTTTTTGAATATCTTTTTCTGTTTTGTACATTTCCGTTAACTTTTCCCGCAGATCCTTTAATAATTTTTTTTTGCTTCCCCCACGGCTCAGAATCCAGAGATGTCAGTGCAGCCCTGGGTAAAGACGCACGTTCCTGGTCAGTGGTGTTTACCTGGTTTCTGTCGAGGCTCAGCAGCAGGCGTTTTGCCTTTCCCATCCAAATCCAGCAGGTTTTCCATGGAGCTTCCTTGAGTTTTCTTTTCCATTTTGTTTTCAGTAGCTTTCTTTGCATTTTCTAGAGACACAAACGTTGACAATACATCCAGAAAATGAGAGTTTTAACTTAGCAAAGGTGGTGAGATACACACTTCTCAAATTTTAAGACTTAGGATGTTCANCTTGCAATCAGTTCATATCAACTTTTTCTTGTACATCAAGCTTGACGCTACCATGAGAAGAACAGTCAAATGATTCATTTTTAAGTCACCCCGAATCACAGGATTGTTGTTAATCATAGTTAATCACATTTTTATCCAGTTAAAAACTTTATATTTTCAGATGAATTATCTGAGCTGGCTTCACCTGTTTGTTTACATGGTAGTTGTAGCTTAAACTCGTCAAACTTGAATTATATTTCACCCACAGAGTGTAACACTTTACTTTTCACCAGAACTATCTTGTAGTTTTTTTTAAATAAAAACTTGCCATCCAGAAGCACAGAGATGTTATTTACCCTCAGAGTAGCATCAGCAGCTTCACTACTGAAGCTCAAAAAGGATTGCAAGGGAATGTGATTAAAATAAAACAATGTATTCATATTGGACCATAGAAGCATCATTATCAGTGCATTGACACCATAAACCGCATAATCTGTGACATCATCCATTTGTTTCTGATACAGAGTTTTAAAGCCCGTCTTTGACAGGGATCACATTGGAAACACTACTCAACCCAGTGTTGTTTGAAGTTGGATGAGTTCAGAGAAGGGTCTGTGGCTTTTTGGCAGGGTGTCCACCTGTCAGTCGAAGTCAGACACGCACTTATATGGGCAAAAACTTAAAGAATGACAACACATGAGAGAGCTCTCCCCCAAACCTGTGCTGACAGAGAAGGAGCTGTTTAGATATTGAAATTTAAAAAAACAAACAAAAGAAAATTTACTGGACCACACTGTAAATATTTTGTCATGTGATGCTCAGACTTTTATTTTGAAGGAGCTGGATAAACGTTTCCACAAGAACACCTTTAGTGTCTTTTCTACCTTATCTAAATGGTGTAAGAGTAGTTTTTATAATTATTTTGATGTGCTTTAAGCATAGACTGTAAAAAAAACATCATCAGTTGATTTCTGAGGCCTGGTCTCACTATAAATATACACTCTATGGTTACCAAATTGGAAATGCTAACCCTACCTACCCCAAGAGATGGATCCAAACTGAAATGTTTACATACTTTCTGCCAAAATTAGATAATCAACTATGTAAGAAATCCCATTGTTTGCCTTGGTGTGTTTGTGGTTTTCTGACACTTCTGCATAGGCCTCATATTTCCAGACTGGATGTCACAGCTAGGTTTTACAGCTGTGAAATAACTTTATCCCACATGCAGCCTCAATTAAATCATACTGGTTTGTAAATATGAACCATGACTGTGGGTCAAACCAGTAGATTTTCTCAGGAATCTTAAATGGTGACTCTGCATTATACGCTGCTGTACTTGAAGACACCTGATCCAACAATATGAGCTTTATCTGACTTACTGTTGATACTGGTGCTGCTTTTGGCACAACTCCAGTGTAAACCATGTGCACAAGCTGTGAGACATAACAGGACTAAAACCACAGCCCAACAAATGTCGTCAATGCTTGTATAATCCTCTATATTTATCTCTACTGCACATTACAGCCCTGTTACAAGGTGTTTCGTCAACTTTTATTCCTGTAACATTTATCCTTTTTTGTTTTTAGATCTTATGTAATGCAACCTTTGGCTGAGTGAACCCTGGCCCGGTAACTTTACTGAGGAGTTGTCCCTGTACCAAAGGTTCATGGGAAGCATCTGACCAAACACAGGTGTTGAGTGAAGACTGATGCAATAAAGTTTACCAGCCAGTGAGATCATAAAGCCAGATCAAATACAGGCGCTCTCTTCTGTTTCTGTAGAAGATTCTGTTTCAATCAAGCAGAAACCTCCAGTCTAAAACTATAAAGTGGAAGTTCTAAAAACTGCAGCTTATTGAGCACAATTTGGGTCTGAGTAGCTCAATCTGTACACACTGTACAAAACCCATAACTCATAAACCAGTGTCTGAGTGTGATGCTTTTTGTTATTCTACCACATAAAAAAGAACGCTGTCTCACTTTGAGGTCTCTTCTTTGGGCCGGTGTTTGATTGTGATGCAGGACTCGTGGGTCTGGGGAGTCTGTGCTGCTCGTACCACTGCGCCTCTGTAACGAGAACAAGTTAAACAGGGTGTCACTTGATGTCCCCCCATTTTGTGAAGCATTTGTGTTGGATGGATTAACATACCAGATTCAGGGTAAACTGCTCCACTCTTAACTGGGAATCCTGGGGCAGAGGTTGGAAATGCACCTGAGAGGGTATCAATCAGCAGTGTCATTACTGAAGTCGATTTTGGATTTGATAAAAAAATGTAGAATCTAAGATTACAAAAGAATAAAAAGTAGGAATAAAATAGGAGTTTGTTGACCTACCATGGGCAAACTGGTTTGGGTAAAAGTTTGGATACTGATAACTCGGAGCCGGCTGGAAGAATGGCTGATTAAAGGGTGGGCGACCTGGACTGTGGGACCTGGGCTTCATCTTTGGTTTTTGAGGACCTGCAGGTTTCAAAGTAAGAAAAAAGATTTAAAGGTTCTGCAGCAATGTTGATGCAGTAACACCTTTTGCAGGTATTGTTAGAGTTTTTTCTGCCATGAAGACTCCATCTACCATGGGAACCATCACCCACTACTGTGAGGACATGACTCTTACCAAGGGTGAGTTTGTTTTGAGCTATTGTTTGAAACGTGGCAACAATCATCTTTGTAGTTTAGTATCCAGAAGGTGAACAGACGAGCTGTGTAGTGTTACTCACAGCCCAGTGCTCTGAAACACATCTGTAGTGTGTAACATTAGCGAATCCTTGTTATGTCCAACCAGTGCTCATCTACCAACTCCAACCTGACGTAACCTGGAACTTTATTTTATTGATAGACTCTCTGTTTGATCAGATCACTGTAGTATATACACAGCAGTCCAGCTCTTGTGTCCACCATTACTAAAAGTAAATCCAAGAAACCCACTAAGAAAAAATGACAGATCTTGCTTCACACTGCTAAATTTTGCAATCAGGTGTAGAGTTGTCATGAGGACTTTCAGTTCATGTGCTGTAAATGGATTCTGCAAAATTTGACCCGGCCACAAAAATTGAGAAATAGCACTAAAGAATGGCGTTTCTGAAACCCCCATAGTTTTACAGTAATAGTTGAAATGTGGTCCATATAGAGATACAGGCGAGTTATGAGCTTTGCGATATTTTACAGGAACATTCAGAAACACTGCATAAAGAGAAGCTTTGAATGACCCCACTCATGAGGTTAAGTGGAGATGGTGTAACACGCAGGCTGCTCTGACGATGGCCTCACAACAAATCCTGGATGCAGACGTCCCCATTTCATGTTCAACTCTGGACAGTGATGATTGTCACTCTTACAGAGCTGATCTCTCCCCAGTTGTAGTTGATGTCTTTATAGTTGATGACAATGCATTTTCTACTTCCATAATCATTAACATATACTGAATGTAAAAAGTACATAAGATGACACTATGCGAGAGATAAATCTTATGACAGCAAATTTCTGAACAGAAATGAAACATACCAGGCTCTGAAGGTCCTGAAGCTGGAGGCTTTTTCTTATCTAAGGATGGAAAATGAAGAGGATTACGAGGGATTTTTGTTCAGTGAAAGATTCACTCATTCATACACACACAGATGACAGCGAGCTGCTGTTGAAAAGTCAAATCAAGAGCATGTAATTTCATCACTTTGCTGAAGCACAATCAACAAGAGAACACTCACACACACACACACACTGATTCAGCACTTTATTTGTTAGGAAGCTGAAGCTGAAAGGGACAGTCGCTTGGTCTGCAAAGATTTCGCTTTGAATCTGAAACATTTCCAGTTTAAGTCTCATTGTAGACCAAAAATGAAAACTGGGCTGGTAGTTGGACAGGTGTAAATCCACAGGGCTCTGATTGACAACATAGAAATATCCAACTGCTTTCAAAGATATCTAAATTTGGACCTTGTGTGACATGTTTAGTCTTTAACAGAGCTCCTCACCCCAGGGGAAAGTTTCTTTGAAGTGAAAGCAGCAAAGAGTAGCGGTGCAGTTATTGGGGTCTTGCTGAGGAGAATTTCCACTCATGTTAAAATAGAGCAGCAGGTTTCAAAGTGAAGCTTTCATTTCATGGATGACTGAACAAGACATTACGAAATATCTGCCACCAAAAACTTATATCTTTCATTATCTATCAGGTTTTGTGAACTCACCAGATTCAACATTGCTAGCCTTTGGCTCTGCAACAAAATTAGACACATCTCCCTTTACTATAATGGAAAAACACTCACCACCAAATGTAAAATCCCTCATGAAGTGAGTCCATATCAAATACCTGGTTTTAGTGAGAGGACTCTGGCCTCGAGAGGCTGCCTCAGGATTTCTGTCAGATGCTTCTTCAGGTCTGAAACAAACGCCTGGGTTGTTGTCATCTTCTTGGAGTCCAGGTTGATTTGAGGGGTGTAAGGTTCAAAGTTCGCAGATTGGGGCAGGTCAAATGAAGCCTTGAAAAGATAGAGTGTTGTTTCTTTAAACTGAAATAAAATCTTTCTAAAACAAACTGAAAGACAAAGTTTCACTGTTTACTACATGTAGGAGTGAACTAGAATCAACATGGTCATGCATTTATCAACGGATACATAGCACTGTTATTTGAAACATGACGCAACTGCTCAGCCCATGTTTTAGGTTGAACATCTCTGCATACTTTCCAAGTAGCACGGCTGTATGAATGTATTTTTACACCGAAAACATTTGAGAATAAATTAAACTGAAAAGAATAAAACCAGCACATAGACCTCTATAACAAGAGGTACAAAATGTCCCAGATCATTCCTGAATCTCTTTACAAAGTGTGTGTGTGATCCAAGCTTCAGCCAACAGATGAAAACACAAATACACAAAGTGAACTTCCAGGTACTGCAGAGATAATCTGCATGTTTGTCTACCCTGTAGTTTAAATAAGCAGTTTGCTTTACAACAGTTTGTGCATTACAGCAACACCTCTCTCCAAATAAACTTCTGGCAGCATTTTGTGGAGTTTGAACTCAATAGAGCAGAGGTGCGTACCAACTTTGGGGAAAGTGTTTTGAAGTTGCGCAGGACTCACAAATGCATAAACTGAGGCTAGGACAAAATAAAACATTATTTGCGACTAGCAAGTTGTAGAGGATTTCTTCTTTTTATGAATTAACAGATGTTATTGCAGTTCATTGTTTCACTCAAGACAACACGTTTCTCAGTGTACAAATTTCTGGCATAACAATCCCAATGAAGGGTTGGATAAAAGCATCGTTGTGTTCAAATTATGCAACGACTAAACTAACACTGGAGCAGTTTCAGCTTTCAGTGTCACCTCAATACTCATCCTGTAGCAGACAGATTGTTTATGGTAGCAGCAACACAGATGCTAGTGCTAGAAAGAGTCAGCGTTACTTTGGTTAAAAAAATATTGTTTTTTCTGAGACTCAGGAGCTGCAATAATTCACAAATAATCTGTCAAAACCCAAGCAGTGTATTCACCTCACAGGTGTTTGGAGATCTGTTAGATACATAAAGTAAAACCATCTGACCATCGTCTAAGAGTAAGAGTAAGAGTCATTGTGTTGTGTCAATAACTCTTTTATTTGAAGCCAGAGATTGAAGATGGAGCAAGAAATAGAAATATAGGTATGCTGTACTCGGCTTGCAGTAGGGATCATAACTTCAACAACTCCACTTTTTGTGTGAAATAACCTTTCCTTACTCTATAGATCAGCAGGGTCAACACAGCAGCTCTATGTGAACAATCATTACACAAGCAAAACTGTTGGGAAAAGGAAATAATGAGGATTTAAACCCTTGCAAAAGCATTAATTCTGATATCTGAACTGCTGCACGAATGAACTTAGCAAGTAAATGTTTTGACAACAATATGTATTGACTAAAACTAGATCAAAAAGACTAAAATGTGATCAAACTAAAACTTAAAGGTATTTTTGTCAAAGATGTAATCTTGAAGAGTTGGAAACATTAACACTGGTCCACGTATGAGCATGCAGTGTCAACAACCTACACTCAAGTTTAAAAGTCTTTAAAAACATAATTTGTGAGTTGAGCTGTTTAAGCTTTACCTGTTCCTAATGCAGTAATATTTCTTAAACTACTACTGACATCTATAAAGTATATTTGATTGAAAACAAACATGATTTTGTCATTTTTGCTTTGTATATGTCTATTCAGTGACTCAGTTAAGTATAATCCATCTCAATTAAAAAATGTTGCTTCTTGTGTCAAATAGATATATATGATTAAAATGTGATGAACTCCATAACTCCTGATCATTCCAATGATTTTAACCTTGTTTCGAGAGTAGCAGAAATATAATGCCTCTAATCAATGCTGTTTCAAGCAAAGGTCTAAAGAAACATTTATTTCTTAAAGATGTAATACAAAAAAGATTGTGAAGTGGGGACTGAGGTATAGCTTACATCAACTGCCCTCATGCTTTCTTTCTTCTTTACAGAAACAGAGGTCTCACCTGAAGGAAGGCCAGAGTTTGGGACTGACTCAGCAGACTGTTGATTTCATCTTTGGCTTTGTTCAGATTGGTGACGTTCTCAGTGAACTTCTTCTTCAGGACGTTGAGTTTGAGCTGCCCGGTCTCCACCTCTCGGTCGACTGTAGTCAGAGCTTCACGCTCCTCTTTAGCCAACATGTCCCGGATCTGCTGGTACTCTGCAACCAAAGCTTCTTTCCTGTTTGAGGCTGAATCCTGAAGGGTAACAGATCAGTGGGTCATGAGGCAGGTGGACACGTCTCAATATAAAAGTCAACATTACAGTGTGTCTGTGATCGTATCCTGTAGGAACACTAGGGGTCTGACGTAAAAGTTACCTGTAGCTTATTCTGGATGTCCAACATCTGGGACAAAACAGTCTCATTCTTGGTCACCTTCCCAGTGACCATCGCCAACTTTTTTCGCAGGTCAGACTGCAAACAAAGAAACAAAGAAACAATGTTGGTTAATTCACAAATTAATACTACAAACACCAGTTACTGGATTTAGTGGCTTTCTTATGGGGGAAAGGCTGTCTAGGAAATGCTCGTTTGTACATTCAGTGATCTTATGGCTGCGCATAAAATGTTGTGTGAACCCAATATTCTTCCTACACTCAAAAAAACCCAAGGAGGTGATAGACTGGGCAGACTGTCATTTAAAGTGACTGTGAGGAGAGTCCATATGAAGTGGATTGCAGCAGTTCCCTTCGGCCGGATGACTCGCACAAAATGTTGTAACTATGACTCATGTATTTGTTTGGAAAGCTGATGTAAATCTTTCCTTTTGACACCACTTTTCTTTCTTCAAGAAAACTTTTTACCAGATACATTGCAACATGGTCATGTATTTATCAACGGATACATAGCACTGTTATTTGAAACATGACGCAACTGCTCAGCCCATGTTTTAGCCTTTAGCTTGTGCTCTATCACTCTCTTGTGTAGCTTTCTTCTGCTCTTTTGTCCCTTTTCTTTCAGACAGTCCTGCTCCTAATTTCACCATTACTACTAAATAAATCACAGAAATTGTACCGTGCAGAGAAAGACACAGATCTCTCTTCTCACTGCTAAACTACGTCAGTTGGCTTGGCGTGGCCATGGAGACTTTGGCGTGCCGCGAGTCAATCTGGTCCAATCTGACCTGTCCAGTCCCGATCAGGAAACTAAGAATAAGCATTTTGCAATAACCTTTTTTATGCCCTGATAATCTCATTTTACATTGTGGATTATGATCAGGCATAAATGTCGATATAAGACTTATACAAGGTCACTTAGAAAGTTTTCGTAGTCCCTTTAAAAAAGGACAGAGACAGACATTTGGACTTGGATAGTACAATACTAAGCAATAAAACATCTGTATGTTAACAACAGGTTTTTGATGGACTGATTGAAAATGTTATTATTTCTTTTAGTTGTGGGAAATACACTTTTAGAAAGAGTTAAAGGCTGTCATTGCTGGGGCGTATGTTTTTTTTTCCTGTTTTTTGTGTTTTATGTTGATCATTACTAAGCCCAGGTGACCAGTCTGAGACTTTTCCAGATGCTTTATGGTTTTAAAGAAACCAAACTATGATGGTTAGAGGCAGGATGTCAGATTAGTGAAGCTACTTGTGGCTTTTGCATCTTGAGTGTCTTCAGGGTAACACACACTGTAGAAACAAAGCACAGAATGACCCGCTACATGATCCAGTTTTTCTGTAAAATGTGTCCAAACTCACCTCCTTCTGGTTCCTCTGCTCTTCAGGAGAAATAAAGGGGCAGCCCTTGTGGACCTGCTGCAGACACAGGCTGCAGATTGAACGCTGGTGCTCGCTGCAGAAAAGCTCCATCACCTTGTTGTGGTCCGGACAGATGCGCTCCAGCAGGTCACCCACGGGCGCGCTCAGCTGATGGAGGCGAAACACAGGGTTCTCCCGGTGAGGCCGCAGGTGCTCCTCACAGAAAGAGGCCATACAGGTGAGACAGGTCTGAGACGCCTCTGCCTCCATGCAGGTGTCACAGCGTATGACGTCAGCTTTCTTTACTTCCTTGACCTCCTCTCTGACCGTTTCATCCTCCTTTTTGACGGTCCTCATGTTGAAGGTTTTCACCACGGTGCTGAGGACCGTGTTCTTCTTCAGCTCCGGTTTGGTGGCGAACAGGGTCCGACACTGAGGACAGCTGAACGAGTCCTTCCAGGTGGCGAGGAGGCAGTCCTGACAGAAGTTGTGTCCGCAGGGGAGGGTCACCGGACAGTCAAAGGTGCTCAGACAGATGCTGCAGGTGAGCTCATCCTCCAGACTCATGAGAGAAAACTGACTCTGATCCTCACAGGCCATGATGGAGCTGCTGAGTGAGGCTGAGAGGGAGAAACGAAACTTACGCAGTCAGAGGAGCGAAAACGAAACTAACACAAACGGGTCGTTAAGAAACAAAATTAAACAGCGAGGTCGAGTTTTTTCCGTAAATGTGTCCCACTGAGGAACAGAAATTTATACTACATTAAAAAAAAAAAACTTTTGAATGATCTTAAACGTTGAGTGAGGCTCCTGGTTTACAAATCTACAGTGACGCAGCCGGAAACACGACCGAGCGCTTCCAAATATTCACCCAGACTGACTCTATGTGATACATTTTGCTGAAATTGTCCACATTACCTGAACTCTCAGAGTGTAAACACCGGGCTCGTCTCTCCGTCGCTCGGTTTTGTTCTGCGTCCTGTAGCGCTGTGCACACAGTGCGTCTCAGTGCGTCTCAGTGCGTAATCCTCTGCCACAGCTTCAGTCCCTCCCTCTGTCTCTCTCTTTCCTCATGGCTACAGCACAGTCCTCAAAACACTCCTATCACTCATAGAAACTCATAAACCTTCTTGCTTGGTACTTTATGAATGTGAGGGATTTGTTAATAAATAAATAGATAAATATTTTATAAATGATTTCATATATTTTGAAGCTCGCTGTACTGACTTTAACTCTAAGGATGACTGTTTACACAGCAAGTCCACGTTATAGTACAAGAATTTGAGTCATTTAATAAATATCATTACCTCTACTGACATGTACACATTTCCGGCTTCATGGCCTTTCAAAATAAAGTTCCTACAAATGGATTAAAGTAGAGGTCTTCAGCAGAGAGCCCGTGGAGATTCTACAGAGTCTGTGACATTCCTGGTTGATTGGATATTTTTTTCTAATACTTCAGAATCATTGATGACACGTTTGTTGATGCATAGCAGTGGCAACAATAAGGTGTAAATTTTGTTCACATTTATGTTTTTAAAAAAATGCCAATGTGAACAACTTCTTTGCTTGATTGTCAACAATTAACAGTGTTGATGCCAGTACTGGTATCAATTGACAAGATATGTTTATATATGTAGAGTCAAGGCTACACTCCTCACTGTATCTGTCAAATTAACATGGGTATTATGTGAATAATTTGTATTGAATGCACAACAACAAGGTACTTCTGTATACGATACAAGGCTGAGTTAACATATGTATGTACACACGCACGCATACACGCACACACGCACGCAAACATCCTGACCTTTTTTTCTTCATATCTCACTCAAATCACAAATGGAGAGCGTTTTCCTTGTTCAGGATCAGAGTTTGCTGACGTTTGCACAACATGTAACACTGCAGAAAACTGAGCACTTATCATCTGGTATCAAGAGACACCTGAGGGACAGGTGAGCTTTCATTTCATCAGCCTGAAATGATGGAACTAGAGTGTTTGATGACTGAAAGAAAAAAATTAACACATAGAGCGTTCATATGCGTCTTTTGCAATCAGTACATTTGTTAATTATAGCTGCTGGCTATGCCCCTCTTTGAGAAAAGTTTGGACGCCTGAACTGCATGAAGTCATGTTCTGCAGAGTGAAGAGTTCGCTATCATTTATTCAGCTGTAGGTTACACTATGCTGAGGAAAGCCAGGTGGAAACTCATTTTCTGTCTCACAACAATTAGAAAGAAGCATGTGTTTTGTTTTGTTTTTTTTTAATTCAGTGTTTTGCTGACGAAGGATGAACCTGTAAAGAAATCTCCAGCTGTCTTGAGTGTTAAAGATATCAGCCGACCAGCTGGCTATCAGGATGTTGATTGAAACTTTATACTCACTTTTACGCTTTCAATCAAGGGCCAGTCCTTTAAATGAAGAAATGGTGAGATGACAACTATAACTAAACCAAACATAACAGACTCTTTGTCACAACTCTGTCTCAACCCCCGTACTTTTCCACTCTCCTCAGTGTCCCTCTGTCCACCTGAACCCCACACCTTAATCATGCTGCAACCATTCACCTATCACTCATTACCTGCTGTCAGGATTTAAACTCCACTCTCAGCACAGTCAGTCACCAGAATGAAACAGAGGTAAAAAACACAGAATCACAAAAGGAAACTCTCTGGATAATGGATATGAGAGATTACAGGCTATTTCCTCCTATATTCCTTTTGGAATATAGAAGGAAATTTTAATGCTAAAGGGAATGTGGCTGTTGTAGTACAAGTTTGTAAACCAAGGAAATAAAACACAAAAGTATAGACTAGTAGCTTTAACATCAAACATCTGCTTCTGGGTTCTCCCCCTCACCTGTCACACTCCTGGTTTCTTTTTTTAAATAATAAAATAAAAAGTCAAAATGTGACTTTTTGAAGACAAGGCCGGCATGAACACCAGAGACAGAAGTTGGATTTTATACAGCAGAGAACTTAATAGTAATCTAATAACCAGTGACAGGAAGAAGGCTGAAATGCAACTAAGTAATTGTTGAGTATAACACGTTGGACCACAAACACGCCCGATAAACCTCCAAACTTTCATCGAAATTCACTTGTGAAAGAAGCAATTGAAATTTTCACATTTTTATTATTTCTTTCCAAAATAGATCAACAAGCACAAAGGGTCTTTAAATGAGAGAGTTGAGGCTAAAAAAAACAGACATTCATATTTATGTTCACTCACTGTGAGGATCTGACCTCACACGTTGAGTCTGATCATGTTTATAAAATAGATTTATATATTCTAGAAACTAACAACAATGACTTTGAAGGGTTCTTTTCTGAAGAAGTGCATGTATTTACAGTCACACTGTTCTACACAATCAGGGTTCATTTGCTGTCGATGAGCAGTTTTTCATGGTGTGTGCGTTGTTTTGGTCATAGGCGTCATTGAGCTGGTGGAGGTTTCTCAGCAGGCCTGCAAACTGCTCCTCCTGTTTGAGGAGACACAGAAAGTAGACATTGTTCTGTTATTTGGGTGAAGTGACTATTGCCCCAGTTTTCTGCTCAATAAACAGACATATCCTAACCTTGATCTCAAAGGCAGTCCTTCAAAAAAAAAAAAAAAAAAGAAAATCTTTTTGTAATAGAAATAGACTTGAAATTAACTATTGTTAACATAAACTTATTTCCATCCGCTTTAGGAGTATTCAGTTACCTTGTCAACTAGAGTTCAGGTCCAAAACTAGACTAAACTCATGATGAAGTGTCTGTAAAGTCAGGGTCAGGATGAAACCTCTGGTCTTCAAATATGAAGCCAGTGCAGAAGAGCTAAAAACTGAAGTTCCTCAAGTGTTAGCACCAGAAACCAGATACAGACCCATGTTTACAGCCTGTTAGTCTAAGTGGCTTGTTTTTCTATCTGCAGCTTGTTCTGGAGGTGCCAGATTTGGTGATTCGTGGTAAAATTGTTTTAACTGGCATATGGACACACTGTAGCAACGAGGCAAACTCCTCTCAGCTCCACCTCTTTGCCTCTTGTTCAGTGAACTGAAAGTACAGTCTGGTCGGAGATGTTTCAAAACTTTACATTAGAAACCAAAAAATGACGTCCTGGAGACCATGTCCATGTCTTACTGTTCATGTTGTTTTTTGTTGCTATTCATTTGTCCACACGGTGGAGCCAGAGTGCAGCTCTGTCTGTAAACTACACTGCCATATGTGACCCTGGCTGCTGTTTGTTGTTGACCAAAGGCATGAATCTTAAACACCTGTTTGATAATTTTTACCTTTAGTGCTTGTATTCTTGTAAGTTGTAAGTTGTAAGTCTTGTAAGTTTCCATTATTTTTTTTAAAGCATTTGAATTTTTCAGGAAGTAACAGACATGTCCACCCCAGTAGACTACATTCGCCTGGGCATAAAACAGTGTGAACTTAAAAAATAAAAAAATGAATTTAATTATGTTTTTGATGGATTAGCTCTCAAACAGATGGCTTGGGTTTGAATCCAACCAGCAGCTTTTGTTACATGTCATTCCTCACACTTGCCTGTTTCAAAATCTTTCTCCTGTTTTGTCCTCAGACTGAAGACATAGAGACAAAAACAAAAAAAAAAAGGTACCTCATGGATTCTTTAGGCCCATGGACACACATGTATACACATTTACACCAGGACACCACTTTAAAATGGTTTTCTTGCGCTGAAATCTTATATTATTTGTCATTAGGCAGGATATTGATACCAGTTTGTATTCCTGTTGATGTACCAACAATCAACTGCTCTTATAAGTCTTTGTGACTTCATCGACTCATAGTTGTGAGCAGCAGTAATACATACATTCTGCACTGATACTTTAAATCCTTCTGAGTCAGACAATTTGAAAGCAAAACTCAAGTGTGCACAAAAAAAACAAACACAAAAGATTGATTATGGAACTCTTCTGATTCTTACCAGGATGTTTATACGATCAGCAGCTGCTACGGCAAAACCTAGTTTCCTCTCATCTTCCTCCCTCTCTTCCTCAATCACACCCAGCCTGTGACACACAGAGATGAATGACAAGAGAAGGATTAACTGAAGAATGATAAACGCATTAAACACAAGTAAAGGTTTTCTGACTCTGTAATATAATAACACTTTGTAGATTTGTTCTCAGTTAGGGTGAGTGCAATGCTGTTTCATATCTTATCTCACCTGAAGGTGACACTAGCGAGCCGCTCATCTCGCACAGCCAGCATATTACGGAGCTCAGTCACCTCCGCCTGCAGCATTGCATTCTGGTCCTGGCTCTGGATGATGAAGTCCTCCAGGCGCTTTGCCATGTCCAGTTCACGTTCTGTGACCTGCTCGATTCCCAGACGCAGCTCTGACAGCTCTTGTGCATGCTGATGTTTGGAGTACAAATGAACATTAAAAAGGTTGAAATCACAGGCCCCACCGCCATGATTGTGTCATTTCAGAGGGTTGGAGGTTAGACATACCCTGTCCAGTAGACTGAAATGTTCATCCACAGTTGTCATCTCACTGGACTCCCTGTTGCTGTCTTTGACCCAGGGAACCAGTTCAGGTGGACGTCTGACGCTTGCACTCTAAAATGACATTACGGTTTTTCTCAGTCATTCTGGTGCATTTCTCACATCAGTATTAACATTTGCACAACAGCTAGTGCATTTCTCAAAACAATAAGTACAAACTGAAAAACCATGTTGATAATCTGCAGAAGTATGTCACTTGCTCAAAACAGATAGTTCATGCCTCAAAAGCAAGTATTCATGTTAATGGAAGTGTCTGAATGATCAAACTGAAAAACCCTGACATCATTGTTAATGAACAAGATAGTCAAATGACTTTGTCATGTTTTCATTGAAATAGTTTACCCTTGAAGTGTTTTCAAATGCAAAAAAAAAAAAAAAAGATCTTAGTGACACTACCAGAAAATGCTTCAGAGGGCACTGTCAACTATTTACACAGCCCTTTAAAAACTCCAGAAAGAAAGTCACACAACACTATATTTAGTGAGGTAACTGAGTACAAGACACTGAATACTTTTGTTTCAGATTGTGACTGCATATGCTTTTTGCAGATCTAGTTGGTCACAGCAATGTGCTGAAGAAAAATACACACTTATTTACGACAAACATAAGTAACAGCTTTTGCAACAGCTCGTGAGCATGTGTGGTGCAGAGTAAAATTACTGCAAAATACAGTAAACATTACAGTATCATATATGAATGATTGAGTTTACAGAGCTTTGTTTCCTCAGCATTAGGCTGCACCCTTCAACCAACAGCTCCTGCTGTCACTTACTTTCTTTGGCAGAGTGATATGCGGCTGGTTGGTCTCCATCTGTGTTGGGAGATCTTCAGAGCTCGTCTGTCTCTTTAGGGCATGTTTTGCGTAGCCAGGAGGTCGGTGAGGAGCACTCAGAGTTCTTTTTATCGGCTTCCCAGCTCTCATACTCCTCTGAGACTTGACATCTCTGCTGAATATACAAATAAATGAATGAATATATCTGTGACATGAATCAACAGGTATGATCATAACCTGAAATGAATTATAAATACCTGATATCTGATGCTATCAAACTGACTAGTTATTCACAACCTTCAGGCTGATTAATGAAAAAAGATGGAACTTTTCTTTGATGTACAGAGCTGAAAATAGCGTAAATGTGTCTGTAGTCTGGGAGGTAAAACTTTCTCCCTTTTAAATGTACCTGTCATGACCTTTGTAGTCTGCAGGAAGCTGCTGAAAGGAGGATTTGTGAGGGCTGTACTTGTCCAGGTCTCTTGGAGGGATGTACTGTGGTTTGCTGCAAGAAAAAAAAAAGAAAAGTAAAAAGAAAAAGAAGCTTAGACATGAATAAATAAACAAACGTGAGAAGAAAGTTGTTTGAGATGTAGACCTGAAATATACCTGCTAATTACAATCCGTGGAGCTTCAGGGCCCAGTGACTCTGATATCTGGTTCAGAATTGAAGGCAGAGGATCCAGCCTGTCGATTGTGTCCTGAGGAAGAAATAATCTGCACGTTAGGTCCAATTAAACTGTAATCTGAGACCATGTGATCAGTTTTTGATATCTTCAGCAATATCACTGTTCCTGATGACAGTGATGTGCCAGTTATTTATTGTTTATTGCCAGTTTTTTATATGAAAAAGGCCTCATTTATATCCCACTGACTTACACCAAGGGTCATCAACTACTTTTGTCTGACGGCCAACACTTTTTCCAGCATATGTTGTGAGGGCCAACTTTATGAATCCCTCTGTAAGGTTCTCTCAGGAAATCCAGAATCCAAATACCGTAAACATTATCAAATCATTCTAAATAAATGCGACTTTATTGTGTTTTTTCCCTATTCAAGGCACTTTTTTTTTACTGATGCAACTCATACTCCTAGGTGACTCCATGGGAAACAGGGTATTTATTGTATGTTATGTTGAACTACTTCTTTTACTTTACACTGTGTCTTAATAGACTGAATATTTTCATATAAAAATAGCTAAACCTTACACACAACCTTATCAGAGCTGAATACTCGATAATGACCTGCAGCATCAAACAATCATATAGCCCTGATTTGAAAAAAGCTTATCTAAATTTAAGTTCAAGTAAACTTCAGCATGTCATAGTCAGCTTTAATCATTTTAAACATAATAACTCAACAACAAAATGGTGGCTAGTGAAAATGTTGAGTGACCAATAACTGGTAAACCACCATTCACAACGGCTGATCAGTCGAAAAGTTCAAGTCAAGCCCTGGTGTTATGAAGACTGTTTACATGTTCCTGCATCTTGCAGTGAGCTGGACTCCCTGGTTTATTGTTTACCTGGTCCTTCTGATAGATGATATCCACCAGCAGACCGTGCAGCACAGCCAAACGCAGCGGCAAGTCTACGTAGCCATCAAAGGAAGTCATGGGGATTTCAGTGTCTGAGCTGGAAACTGTTTGGAGAAAGCTCCTCATGCCGTCCCAGTGCTGCTGCAGGAACTCATTCATGAAGAGCATGTACTCCTCCTTCTCTCCAAACCTGAGCAGAACGAAACGCTTCATCAGCTACAAACTTATTCACACTGTGAAAAGATGTTTGGCCTCTAACATGATCTCTACTCACGATGTGAAGTTGGCCAGGTTCTGGATAACTTTGGCCGTCAAGGTGAGCGTGCGAAGGGTGTTCGGCTCCGGATAAGGCTGCATCAGCCCAAAAAGAGATGGACTTAGGATTGCAGAACACAGGAAGCGAAGGAAGAGAGAAGCAGAGATGAGACGTTGACCAATCTCTGGTCGACCCTGGTCTTCACATAGCTCCACCCAGCTGGAGAAGATCCTGTTCAGCTCTTCAGGGAACGGTCTGAGGGAAAAATAAAAAACATCCCTGTTATTAGTCAGTGTCATTAGCTCAGAAATGACATCAGGTCTCATAAATTCTCCTCACTCACCCATGAAGCCCAATAATCTTTTGCACCACCTCCTCACATGTATCCATCAAGTGCTTCTGGTTGTTTGCCAGTTCAGAGGCAGGACATTTACGAGGGTCGACTTCACAGTTCTCCCCCGAGGCGTAAAGACGGTTGATGAAGTCCCCTTCAGTGAATTAAAAAACACATTTAGAATGAAACAAGTGAGGCCAACTTCCAGATACCACCTTGACTCCTAAACTAGCCCACCTAGTGTGTCGATGAGATACTTCTGGCCAACCAGTTTCATGTAGTCATCGATGGCTTTAGTAGCGAGTGTGTTCTCTCTGAAGATCAGTGCCTCCCTCTCTCCAAGACGCTCCACCTCTGCACTTCCCAAATCAATGAGGAACTCCTAAAGCACAACATCAAGACAAGAAAAAAATGAGATTTTATCCCTGATTTATGATTTTGAAGCTATATTTAGGTTGTGTTTTTTTAGATTGAGGTATTAACTTGTGTAGGACTGTCCTCTACCTTTGCTTTGCCAATACTCTGCAGCACATGGACCAGAGCTCCTGCCAGCTCCTCCTTCTCCTTCACATTCAGAAGTGGCTCCAGGCTTTGACACATTTCCACATAATACACTGTCACATGCTCTGCAAACTCTTTGTATTTCTCCATGGGCAGCACTTGCAAATTCTGGAAACGAGCCTTGATGCGGAGTGAAGCTTGAGGACCGAGTAGCTCTTTGCTTCCTGCGGCACCTGAGGGTTTGTACGGCGTGATGGGGTACCATTTCTCCTGGTAGGTCCTGCCTCGGATCTCAGCCAAAGGTATGGCCACGCTGCCCAGAGGGTGGAGGCTCGACTCGTCTCGGGAATGGCGCTTTTTCTTGGGGTCCTCTTCACGAAAGATGTGCAAAGAGATCTGGGAGATGCAGGGCAGGTTGTCCAGCTCAAAGAACTCACCCCAAAATAACTGACAACCTCCAGCCCCACCTCCACCACTAGACCCCAGGGCCCCTGAAGAGCCAGTGGAGCTGTCTCCTGTCAGGTTGGAGTGGTTTGATGGCTTGCCCACAGCTCTGCTACTGGTTCTGGCAAACAGGGTGCCGTCCAGGTGAACCTCACAGTAATAACGCCGTTTGGGGGTCAGATCTTTTGCTTCGTTTACCCACAGACTGATGGAGTTCTCTGTGCGCCTGATGTTATCCTGTGAACAATAGAACATGACACTGTTATTTCTTTGTGCTCTTTAAATGAGTTGTTGTTTTGACATAAAGAGCGAACGTCTTGCCTTGTTGGGCTGAGCAGCTCGCCTCAAGTCTTCAATCCAGCGGTCTCGCTCAGCAGCAGACGTGCATCCAAAGCAGTGGGTGTTCTCTGAGTTTATCACCTGTAGGAAGTTTCTTATTAGACATTAAAACCACTGAATAATGCTCCTTAAGCAGAGTGACGAGGTAGTATACTGATTTGTATTTACGTAGAGCTATTGTTTGAAACGTGACAACGATCAAACTTTGAGTCAGTTTGCTGTAAATCAATCCGTATCCTTGACAACCTGGACAGAGAAACTTTGAACCAATAGTCTTTTTATTTGAAATCATGGACTATGACTGGACACAATAAAGAAGTGATTTTTTTCAAGATCACTTGGAAACTCTCTAAAAGTCTTAAAAGTATCTATGATTCGTAGGGTCATAAAGTGTATTCAGTCAAGTGTGTGTTCTTTATGCTACCCCAGCATGAGACAGTGTCTCAGATGGATCACCCCAGTCCAAAAAGTGTGTACAGACCCCTGCTCTTACTGAGTGCAGAGGTGCATTTTAACACACTGTAAGTTTACCTCAAAGCAGTACTTCTCTCCCAGGATGGAGCTGTGGACTGGCCTGATGACAGTGCTGGTGTCAGCGCTGAGATCCAGACTCCCCACTGGACTGACTGGGATAGAAACTGACTCCCGGGAACCATAATGCCTGTGGAATAAAGAGAAACATCAAACAATGAGAGTGATGGAAATGTTTATTTTGAAATCTTGTATTTGAGTTAAAAGGCTTCATAGACAGTCCTCACAGGAGAAACTCACTGAGATTAAAGAATCTGTTTTTGTCCTGGCACAGATGGACAGCAGTTAACAAAGTTTAAAACAAACAATAAACAAACAGAAAGTAGGAAGTTTTACTTTTCTTTTTTTTTTTTAAGAGAATGGGCAGCAAACTGTAACACCCAACCTTAGGAACAGATAGAAAGGAAAAAGTCCTGAGACTGAGGATTATAAATGCCTTTACTCCTCTGTATGATGTAAGTGAGAGGGTAGGGAGGAAAAAACACCTGAAAAAGGACATGCAAATAAGAATACACCCACTTTTTAGTCTATTTACAGATGAAGATAACCAACCAACATGTTGAGAAAGCAAACATGAGGGAGAGCTTTTTTAGCCTTAAACCTCAGTCCTTTATGAAACAGTGTTTGAGGCATTTGAGTCTTGAGAAAAGACCTGTTAGATTTGTTTTCAAAACAACTTTGCCGTGGTGTTGGATGCTCATGTCTACATGTCATTGAAGAGTGAGGAGATCTTTGTGTGATGACCTCATCAAGTCAGCAAGTCTTGAGAAGATCTTGTGCTATTATTAGGGTGAACTGTTCTCATCAGTTTACAAATAGATTCAGGGATTACAACAACATATGACTATGCACAGGATCAAAAATCGGCACATATTTCGTATGAACAGTCAATGTTGTTTCTTTATATCCATGTTTTAAATACAGGAGAGTTTAACACCCCCTCAACAATGTTTCACTAAGCGCCCCAGCTTTATTACATTTTGTCGCACAGCAGAACAAAGAATATTTAAATGACTGTAGGTCGAATGGACTGAACTGTTCTTCTTCAACAGCACCATGGGTCGTACCTGCTTCCTTTGTTCAGGCCTATCTGGTTTAGAGGGGTGTTGTTATTCTTCTTTGCCCTGTTCTCCAGACGACGCTTGATCAATGCCTATGGGTCAGGAAAGGAAGCACAGTGTATGCGTCTTCTATCAACAGGAAATGCAGATTGATATCTGTTGTACAGAACACTCACCCTCACACCACCGTCCTGGATCTTTGGTCGTTGGCCGCTCTGCTGGCCCATGTGGTCAGGGCTACATTCTGTGGATGGAAGAGATCAAAATGACACTTTCTTGTGACAAATAAGTCAAAATTCTGTCAGTGTTTTATCTAAGATCTTAGGACGTGAAACAATAATTATGAACAATATTTCTCACCATTGTTTACTTTTAATTCTGTTTTTTTTCTTTCTTTTTTTCACGAAACAACTATCTGAACCCGGTGAGAAACACGTTTGCTTCATGACTCTACAACTTTTTCTAAAAACAATGAAATCCTTATCATACTTTTGGCTGAAATGTCATTCATTTCTTTTTCTTTCATTTACAGCTAAGAAAGACTATACTCTTCTAAAAGAAAAGAAAGAACTTGTCATGGTGGTAACATTGACAAATACAATCAGATTAAGTAATAGAGGATGTGGTTTTTAGCTGGAACTGCAGCAGTCTAAGTAAAGTTTGTTAAATGTGTGTACTTCTCTACCAACAGTCTTAGCCATTTATATTCATTTTAAACTTATTGTTGCAGGAGGCATCCTTCATGACTGAGGGCCCTGGTCCATGTGCTACTGGACAATACTGCATTTCAAAACTTTCTTCACAACTTCTTCCAGAGAAATAATCCCACTCTTTTGGAGCATCCTGCATGTTCCCCTGATCTAAATCACATTAAAAACTTTTATTTCTATTTGAGGAGGTTATCAGGTTTCTTTGAACTTCAGTCTTAGACTTTGTTAAGCTGTGGAACAGACTTTTTCTCTGTAATTGCTGTTTTCAACTAATTACTTGTCAATCCCATTTTTTAAAATTCTACTTTGTGTTCTATAACTTTACTTGGACGTTTTTAAGATCCAACAGTGGAAAATGTAAATTTTTGCAATTTTTAAACTGGTCTCTAGATTTTGATCAGGAGTGTACTACATTAATTATAGGTAAAAGCATGAAATAGAGGTTCGTCTTCTTATTGCAAAGATTGAGGAAAAAAAAGAGAATCACATTCTGCTATGATCATCTCATCAGGATCGTATCTTTGAACACAACAACTAAACTCAAAGCAAGTATTATTTCTTATTTTTTGACCAAAAAAAAATCTTATCGGGCTCAATATGAGTCACATCTGCCTAAAAAGCCCCGTAAGCTTTTATTTCAAGATATAAAAAGACAAAAGTGACACCGAAAGCCAGTGGGGTATGAAAACTTTTAGTGAAGTTTTCAAAAACAGCAGATTTCTAGCGATTCAAGTGTCATTTCTTTCATCATAAGGCATTGTCCTGACTCATTGTCAGAATGTGAGTCTAATATCGAGTCCAATACTACACTTTTTTTAATCCAAAAATGAAACAAAAACGCTTGCTTGCACTTCATTTTTGCCGTGTTCCACTTACTGAAAACGTGAAGATAAAAGTTTGAAATTAAAAGAACTGAAGGAGAGATTTTTTTTTTGCTTACCTAAAGCCCCACCACAAACAATCCAGCGCTTAAATCCCATCATTTAGTCTTTCTGTTCATTAACATATGTTCCTGCTGACACCAAGCAAATTCAGTCTAAGTCCAGATCAGGGTCAGTTACATTTGCAACAAAGCCTTTGAGCTTCTTCTCAGAGAAACACCAGAGCTGAATGGAGGTATTAACTATGTGGACTCTCTCTCTCTCTGTCTCTCTCTCCTTCCTCTCTCACTCTTGTTGCTAGAACACCCAGGCTTGATGCTATCTTCCCCAAATACGTAGAGGAAGCAATTTGATAGTCACTCGCACGCATAAACATTCTGTTATTTCCTCTGTGACCGTCTGCAGTCACACCGTGATGCTATGATGTCAGGTCCAGTTAATCTACTCATCAATGTCAAAACTTCTGCAGTGGTTGCTTATTTTTCACTGTATTTTATCACAAATAAAACTGTTGGTCACAACCTGTTCATTTCATTGACATGATTATGTGTCAGGATGTGTCTTTGTGTGTGTGTGTGTGCGTGTGTGTGTGTGTGTGTGTGTGTGTGTGTGTGGTATACTAACCTGCATCAATATCAACCAGGTTCTGCATGCTGAGGTTAGAAAGGCAGCTGCTGACACGGTTTCGTGTCCAGAATGTTGGCTGAGGAGGAAAACACAGATGTTTGATAATTTTAGCCTTCAAAACATTCATGCTACTTTTAATGAAAGTGCAATGCTTCAAACTCAGAGTTTTCTCCAGTAATACAGGCTTTTTTCTATCTATAGGAATTGGTGATTGATGGGTGTGTGCATGTTCTACCTCTTCTTCAGGAGAGATCATGATT
This sequence comes from Thalassoma bifasciatum, assembly GCA_008086565.1. Taxonomy (NCBI): domain Eukaryota; kingdom Metazoa; phylum Chordata; class Actinopteri; order Labriformes; family Labridae; genus Thalassoma; species Thalassoma bifasciatum. The sequence continues at coordinate 38,406 of RPOG01004163.1, forward strand.
TGTCCATCCTCCAGGATGCAGTTGGTAATATCCCATAGGGGGACCTCCTGAGGGGGGGCCCATTGGAGTCTTGGAAGGGCACAGGCGGTGGGTACACCTGGTGCTGATTCATCCACCTCTGCCACACACACACACACACACACACACACACACAAAGACATTGTCAGCGCTGGATCAGTTAGTCCACACCTCCTAAGAATAACATTATAATGTAGCATATTCAAAGAATCAAGTCTAAAAAAGGGTAAAACTGAATTGGACTTGCAAAGCATAATTGCAGGCATATGCCAGCTTGTTTTTTTTTTCTCGGTTGTTAATTACAGTATCATTATCTCCCTCTTCACTCGACCACCCCCATGATGGTGGAGTTATGGAGCTCCTGATGCTATCGCTGTCTTTTCATGACGCACCAGGATGAGTTGCACATCCTGTGGATTGAATCATTACTATGTTTTACATTTCAGAAGAGTTCTCCAGGACTGGAGGACACAGCAACAAAGATACATAAAAAAATGACGACAATGCTTTCTCTTTCAGCAAATGCTGAATGTTGAAATGCTGAGCATCACATTTCAACACTCTTGCATTTCCTTGCAGGAAAATCCCAATGTTGAAATGCTGAGTCCCATTTCAATGCTGATGCTCAGTATTTCAACATAACAATGTAAAATACTGGTTTCTTACAACCACAGATCAGTTTAGTCACTAGGTTACTGACTCACGTGTCTGTACGTTCCTTTCGCTTTCTGTATGGTACATTTTTAACCTTTTTTGATGATGCAGCAACAAACTGTGTTCGTTTTACCGTGTGGTTCTGAGCTCATGCTGTGAACTCCACTACAGAGTCATATCAAATTTAGAAGGCTTGCAGATCACAGCCTTGTAGTATCAGTTTTGTGGCTTTCTTTTGCAAATATTTTTCCAGAAGTTTTGATTTTTTTAAATGATATCATGTGCTCAAAACTCAGAATTATAATTCTGAAATTCTTGAGCCATTTGCTCACACTCTCTCATGAATAGTGAGCCTATTACCATCCTTTGCTCTGAGCTCAGTTCCAACCTGTGATTTAGTATCTTTGCGGGATATTCAATCTAGTATAGGTTGTAAATTATTCTCATCCAAACCATCAAATTGTCTTTTACACACACATAACACACTCAAACAAACACAGCACCATGATGGTTGAAGCTAATGAGTCAAACCTTAGACTGCACAACCCCTCTGTGATGAAAATGTGGCCCACATCTTTTTACAAGTTGATGTTTTGTTCTAATGAAACTTCTCCTTTACCTCCTATCCAAAGTCTACTTCTTAAATTCCCCCCCATTTGAGTGTGTTTGGACTTAGTTGTAAAGTGCTTAAATTTGAGGAAACTCCCCGGTTGTTCCTCATAGGTGATAAGCTCCTCTGAACAGTGTCAGGCTTAGATTATTTGTGCGGTCTAGTCTTCACACACACTTCCTCCTCCATACGTTGATAGGTTGAGCCGCTAGCGTCATTCAAGTTTCTGAAAGTATATCTCATTTTGATATAAAAATATTTTCTACCCTTTCTTTATTAATTTTTCTTGAAGTTCATCTCTTTTTTAAACAGCTGCTGAAGTTTGATGATTATTTTTAATCTTTCTCAGTCACATGGCTTTGACACATGACATGAATCCTGCTAGAACCGCTTCTTTCAGATAAAACGTGGTGTTACCTGGCAGTAAATTAGGCGTGCTGCTCCGTGTCTGCAGCTTGGGCCTCTTGAGCTTCTGTGACACAGATCTCAGGTACTTTTTCAGGAGTGCCCCCCCACTCCCCCTCTGTGCGGGGTCAGTAGGTGAGGCCTCTGCAGCAGCTGAAGATGAAGCTGCCTGAGCTGAAGCTGCAGAGCTGGAGGAGGGCGACAGAGCAGCAAAGAGTGACCCAGGAGGCTCAGACAGAGCTCTCCTGAAGGGGTTCTTCTTGGTTCCTCCTGTGCTTTTCTCCGGTTTTGCTCCCTCACCACTTTTCCCACTGGGAGAATGAGAGTCCTCGCTCAGGGCCTTCCTCCAGTTTTGCACCTTGTTCCACTTGTTTGTGGATGCTTTCTGAATCCTCTCAATGGTGGATGTTGAAGATGCTGCTGCCCCTTCAGCTTCTTCTCTCACTTCATTCAGAGCTCCTCTAGAGCCTGTTTGCCACTTGTAGGTGTTGAGAGGGTCGGCAGAGTCAGGTGCTTGACCATGAGCAGGCTCCACAGGGGATTCCTTTCCCTTCTCTGGTAATTCCTGCTCTTGTGCAGGTTGTTGAGCAGCAGGCTCTGAATCTTTCTCCTCGGTGCCCATTTTACAATCTTCCAGCAATGTGACTCTTCAGTTTTTCTTCCTCAGCCAAGAACGAGTACCTTCAAAAGAGATCTTACAGGCTTCACTTCTGCTGCTGAGTCTGCTGTGAGAGCACAAGGATGCCACTGCAGTCCTTGTCCTCTCTCGTTCTATCTCACTGCTTCTCTCGTTTCCTGTCTTGCAAAATGTCATCCGTCAACAACATGCCACGACTACTCTGGCTGTGGTTGCTCTGCTGAAACACTCGTCTTCTGTCACAGGCTGCTTTCTTCCTCATGAAATAGCTCAGGGAGGTTCACATCTTTGCAGAAGTCATAAGTCAAGCTTTATAACATCATACCGAGCTTTTTCATCACTTCTCTGTCTGTGTCAGCTACTTTTAATATGAAGGCAGCTTATCTACAAGAAGTGAGTCTTTTTTTTCTTTCCATGAAGACAAACTCAAATAAGTGTTTTAACACTTTTTTTTTCAAAGTGTGATTTGTTGGAGGCCTGCTCCAGATATTTATCAGCTTCCTCTTCACCTCAGATGTTTGTCTGTCAATTAATGAGTCACAGCCAAAGTGTGAATGTCTGCTCTCATTGTTCAGCTCATCTTAATGTCCTTAAAGGAGAAGGTTGCAGAGTAAGGATTTTTCTTTTTTTGTGAGAGCCAGTATTTGTGAAAATATAAACACAGACATTCAGTGACTACATGAGACGGTTTCCCCTTGTTCACAGCGACCTGTGGGTGCAAGGACTGTTGAACAGTTTCCTGTCAAAGCGACGTTGAACTTCCTGCTGAGATCGTTTTTTCAGACTGAGAACAACCACTTCCTGCGCTCATGCTTCACCCAACTCGTACACACCTGCAGGATAATACTGTGTCCCACTGGGGCCAGATCACACATGTCAGGACTTACATGATGGTAAAATATAAAAGGACAGAGGGTTATTGATGCAACTTCACCCCCCATACTAAGTCTAACACATTCAAGATTAAACACATGAATCTTCAGTGTTGAATTGAACATACTCATTTTTGTATTTTCCCACTTGAAAGCCCAACTACAATGTAACACAAATTAAACATTGAAACAATCAGATTTTTTATGTGAATGATTTGTCACCCATTTGTCTGGTGCCCTCTGGTGGCTGTGATATGGTAATAAAAATAACTGACCAACAAACTGAGTGACTGTTTGAGCTTTCCTCTAAATATTACAGATGCTTCATATTTTTTTACACAGTATAAACAGGGGCTATTTTCATTTCCCTATAAATGTTGGTTAACTTTTTTGTGTTTTTACTTCTTTCAGTTGGTTTTTTAGGCAATTACTGGGCACACACTGTTTCAAATTGTTATGTCAGAGGTCACTTCTTGAAAATCTGCAAGGCAGCGGTTCAGAAAAAGAGTGTTTTAACATGATGTATTCAAGATTTTATGCTTTCAGAAAACATATTTTATTTGAATCGAAGAAAGCTTCCACATGTCCCTCATCACAAACTACATGAATATGCGCGTTTCATATCATGGACAAGAAAAGTGAACTGACTGAAAATGATAAGAGTCAAACTGGGAATCTGAGCGAGGGGGAAATTGCAGCATTACCAAAAATAAACCGGAAAGCTTCAAGTCTACTATGACCTCAACAAGGCGGTGGTGGTTTTATGTTCTCGGCTGCCGAAGCTTTTTTCAACTTGTTAGTCTTTTAAAGGTTTGGGTTTGCATAAAAGTTGATTTTGAGGAGCAATACACTATCCCCCCCCCACCCCCCAGTAATGTTTATTAGATCAAATTAAATGAAATAACAATTGGTAAACGTTCACAGTTTGATTTTTTCTTCTTTTTTTTTCATGGACATGTACAGGTATGGAGGAACAAAACAAGACTCCTGTTCATGTTCCTCTATATAAAACGGGTTCAGAATTATCAAAAAGGGAACGTCCATTAATTTATAGTAAAGTTGGCAAAAGTTGGCATCTATGGACTTTCAAATCATCTGATATCAAAGCTATGCTGAAAAAATGTAAGTTGTTGTAGCTATAGCTGTTGTCCAGTAGAGGGCACTGTTTATTAATTCAAAAAGCTGTTGAGCTCTGTGGCAGATGATTCATTTTTCCATTCAACTGAATTGTAATTTCTGTGAACAGCTCCTCTATTATTGGTGCTTTGACAAAAACATTTCAGAGATAAAACCCTGTACAGCTAATCCGACAAGGAGAGCAAGCATCGGCTCAGCTTTTCATTTCAAACACATTTCCAATCCACTATAGTTCTTGTGAACCACCCTCTCAGTGGTTCCTTGAACTGCCATAATTTGGACGCTGATGATAAGTCCCACAGTGAGATATGTTGAAATATAAGTCAAACAAGCTCATAATTTGTAGCACATGACTGTTTTTCTATTAACTTTGATCAGAGTCTTTGGAAAGCAGTGTACAACAAAAACGAGAATTTGTAAAGAAAAGAGTAAAAACATGAGAAAAATATTCACACTGCAGATGAAATGTCACTCATATCATTTACTGTTCACCACACTTGAGGGTGTGTGTGTGTGTGTGTGTGTGTGTGTGTGTGTGTGTGTGTGTGTGTGTGTGTGTGTGTGTGTGTGATATATGGAATATCCTCCATATATCACAGGTTGTTGCCTGTGGGATGTATAAAATGACGATATCGTGACCATCGAGTATAAATTGTCAGGTAAATNTTGGGCTTTGATTTTACCATTCATTAAGTAAATGGGTTTGAGTTGGGTTAATTAGCTGGTTAAAAGGAACAGCACCCCTCAAAATAGCTCATTTTGAATCTCAGTAACTATATATATATATATATATATATATATATATATATATATATATATATATATATATATATATATATATATATATATATATAGCTGTCAATTTTCAAAACCATCCCTGTTTACCTGTGACCTAACAATGTTTGAGGCACTTAAGGTGTTTGGAGGTTTAGGATCCAGCCAAAGTTACACACGTCATTTTTTTTTCAGAATCCATAAAACCAGAAACAATCATGTGGGAAACACAAACCGCTTTCTGTCATCTTGAATGGAGAAAGGTGTGTGTTAGCTATAGTTATCTGTGATTTTATCTGTAATAAAAGATCCAACCTTCAGTCATAACCTCATCCGATAACAGGGCCAACTTGTCATAAAAATTAACTTCTCCAAGGAATATTTACATTTTACACACACACATGCGAAAAAGAAAAAAAAATCAATTATGTGGAATAAGTTCCTTTTTGGAATACAGGCAACTTCAAATTTGTGATATTTCAATGGACCATAAGCTCATAAGATCATAAATATGATAAGAAAAATCTCTTCTATAAGTTTAGCTGTCTCTTTAGTACAATAGCTTTAACCTGAACCAAGTCAATGTGAGGAGAGAAGTTTGGATGCTTTTTGGGGGGGCAACAATTTTTTAGGTATCCAGAGGCCTTAAGAAATTTTCTCTAGGAGAAACAAAACCCCAGGCACATCAATCCATTGTTGGTAAACTAATAATTTTATGCATCATAGGAGCATGTTCCATTGAAGAAACTTGTATTCAGAGGCCTTCAACCAGAACTGAAGGGCTTCAGAATAATACATTATGGGAAATGTAGGGTACACCTTATATATGAAGCCTGCATTTTATCAGAGATGCATACACTGTGTGCCAAATTATCATGCAAGTGATCTGTTCTTGAAAATCTGTATGAATACTGTTCAGATTAACAATGTGTTTTATATGACATATTGCAGGTCTTGTGTGTAATCCACAACTTTTTTGTTTGAATCTAAAAAGATTTCTGATATCCTGTATCTTGTGTGCATTATTATTCAAGTTCTGTTAAACTTGGACCGTGGGTGATACAAGTGACTTGACCAAAAGAGAAAGAGTCCAACTGTCAAGAGGTTGAGTAAAAGGGGATTCAATTTTAAAGCCAAGAAATTGCAATAGAACCGTAAAACTATATGTCTGAAAGAGTCAGGATGGGAAAAACCCCAGGAGAGAGAAAAAATTGTTGAGCATTATTAGGCCAAGAACAGCCAAGAATCAAACAGAGAGGTTGCAGAAGCACCTTAGCAACCAGCAAAGACGGCTTTGAGCTGTGACGGTACATGATGTACCCAGATCTACTGCGTGTAGGTAAAACAAGAGGAGAAGGTCCAAAAGGCAAAGACAAGTCTTCCACTGAATAAAATACATCAGGAAAAACAACTGGAATGGGCTTCACAATGCCTGAGTTACTGGATCGATCCAGATGGATGGGTGTTCTTGTTTTAGTAGTTTTGTGTTCTGGGCTGCCACTGTTTATGATGAGCTTGTCTGTCTTTTCCAGGGTCAGGGTGGTGAAAAATAAATTCTGAGGAGCACTACACTATTATTAAGACAAAATACTCAAGGCATCACTTAGGACAGAAAAATAGTCTGTTCAGATAAATTGTAGAATTGTTAATTTCCTTCTATGGTGAAAAGGAAGGAGACATTAGTGCTTGTGCAAAGCAATGCTCCATCACTCCCCCCACATTATGTCAAGGACAGGTTGAAGTTTCAGGGCTTTAAAGACAATCAAATCATGAACTGGCCTGCCTGCTCACCCAATCTCAACCTTGGGTTCAATAATGAAGAACATGATTGACATTGATGGAAAGCATCATAGTTCACAAGAACAGCTAGAACACCAACATTCATAACAATCCTTCATGTATTTTTGCAGCTTTGGCAGCACGAATGTGTGGTTGTGAGAAGGTATAGTTGACATATACATGTTCATGCGTGCATTTAGACCCAGTTTTTCAAAGATGTGGCAAAAAAGCTGTTGGCCATTTTAAGGTGACTGCAAAGGAATGAAACTGTCATGTTTTGGACATAACATTGGACTGCTTTGATTGAAGTGGGAACATGCTTTCAATTTTTCCATGTCCATGCCAAAGGATAACTACCTTTCACCTGAACACAGACACACTCTCTCTCTCTATGAAAAATTTTAGAGACCACTGCAAATTTTGTCAGTGTCTCTGATTTTTTGAGTAAAATGAACATTTTTGTTTTACTATAAACTACCAACAACATTACTCACAAATCTCAAATATTGTCATCTAGAGCATTTATTTGCAGAAAATGAAAAATGGTCAAAATACAAAAAAAAAAAAAGAAAAGAAAAGAAAGAAAGAAAAGAAAAGAAAAGAAAAAAAAGCCCACTGTTTTTAGACTTCAAATTATGCCAAAAAATCAAGTTCTTATTAAATTTTAAACAACACATTACTAATGTTTTAACTTAGGAAGTATTCAGAAATTAATATTTTGGAGAATAACCCTGATTTGCAATAACATCTCTCATGTTCTTCAACAGCCTTTCACATAGGAGAGTGATGACCACAGCAATGGTTTTTATACATTTCCTAGTTATATCAGATTTAGGTGATCACCTCATCAGTATCTTATTAGGTAGAAACAGGTAAAAACAGGTGAGCTTGACTTGGAATTTAACACACACTGTAATGGAATGACTGTCATATATGTAGAGATGCTGATTTCAGAACATTTGCAGTAGTCTCTTAATGTTTTCCAGGGCTGTATTTCTGAAGGCAGCGCTGCTCTGCCTGAGAGGAGGAGGTGGAAAAAAACGGGCTTAAAAAGGGGGAGGAGCGACAGCATCATGGGAGGAGTGACTGCTGCTGGAGGAGGAGGAGGAGGAGGAGAAGAGAGGGACTGACTGAGAGAGAGGAGGAGAGAGCTGATACTGACCTCCGGATCCGACGCCTCATCCACTCAGGCGTGTATCAGCAGAGGGGAAGCTTCACAGCAGTCTCTCCCCTGCCCTGGTCTCACCTGTGATCTCACCTGTGATCTCCAGGTGCTGAAGTTTTCCCTCCCACCTGCTCCAGCCCCGTGAGCGGCGGCTAACAACAAAGCTAACCCCCGTTAGCCTCGGTAACTGCTCGGAGCCGGCGAAGTGAGGAACCGAGGAGGAGGAGGGGAATGGCAAGAGTTACCTCGGAGAGCCCTTTCAGAGGAAAGAACCACTAAGAACAGCGAGACAGAGCTGATTTATTCTGTAATTTCAATCAACGGTAAGCTCAGTTTTTTTAAACTTGTGTCAAAATAACAGCGGTTTATAAGTTAGCATTAGCTCGCGGGCTAGTGACGGTTAGCTGATGTTGTGTAACCGAAGGCTAAGGCTCAGGAGTCAGCGTGGCAGATGTCATCATCTGACAAGGTGCTCAAATAAAGACTGAACCTGCATGTCGTCCCAATTAGACAAACAGTAAGCACATGTGTGTTAATGTTCCGTTTATCTGTTTCAGCATGTTTTATTTGTGTGGCACAATTCGACTGCAAAGCGCCCTTAATCACAGGGTCCCAACATTAATCCACCACCACGAATAAACCTCTGACAACTTCAGCATGTAACACTGCTCAGTGGGTAGTGGTGAACAGACATTTGCTGACCCCGTTAAAGGCGTGGAGAAAAGAAAACAAGAGAGTTGAAGATAGACAGAGGAAAACAAACATCTATAATAGCTAACAGACTGAAGTTTCACAGAGTGAAAGCAAAATAAACATGAAACAAAAACAAAGCAGGTTTGAAGGAGAGTCCATTTTCAGAGAATGAAGTACAAATCCACTCTGTCTATTTCTGTCATTTCATCAAAATCATTTTCTCCCAGTCTAAGATGTTATCAGTGTGTATGGGTTGCATGTGTATTCTGAAATAACTACCAACACACTGCAAAAACAAACATCTTTGCTAATGTTTTGTCTTAGTTTTACCATAAAGCATCTTACCTTGAGCTGCATTCACCTGACAAGTCCAGAAAATGTCCTATTTCCGGTTATTTAAAGACTAAAATAATGCCCAAATTGGTTGAATGTGTAAAAAAAAAAAAAAGAGGGAAAATGTAGTTCTGCAGTGTCTCTGTATTAAGACATAGAAAACTAACATCTTAGAAAATGTTTCTGTCCCATAATAACACCAAAAATGATCTTACCCGACATAACAAGACCTACCTTCACCTATCATGTCCAGGAAATGTCTAAATGCCAGATACTGAAAAACAAAGTAATGCCTCATTTGGTTGAATATGTATTAAAGTGGTAAATTAAATCTACTTCAGATTTTTGTTCTACGAAATTTGAAAGACTTCTTTCTTAACATATTGTCAGTGTTTCTTTTACTTTTCAAAGCAATTTAAATGTCATGTTTATCTTTAAATATCTTGAAATGACACATTTTGACAGGTGATTGTTGCAAACTAAGTCTAGTAACACAATTTGGATGAAGAATAACCAACTTTTAAGGTTTCAGTTTTTGCAGTGCATGAATGTTGTGAACTAGTTTCTTTTTTCACTTTTAAGTGCATGAAGCTGTCAAGTTTGGTTCACATGCTCATTTTTCCTTAACACATTACTGTTACTGAAGCAGTTTTCTTATTTTGACATGTCTCTTAAGTTGCTGACAGATCCTGAACCATGACGGTAATTATACACTGCAGCAGCAGTAGTAGTTGTTGTCGGTGTGTTGTTTAGAGCAGCATATTGTTGCGACCTGTTGTAAGCTGTGTGTTCTAGCAGTTGTGATATTATTAGTCTGGGTTCCTGATCCCTCTTTAAGTAAGTAGTGCTGGGATGTCAGTGAGCTGCCCTCCTTCCCCTCCTTCCACACATCACACGTTCCTTTGCTGCATACCAGGAGTTACAGACATGCATGAGCATGCCGAACAGACACGGAACATAATGTACGAGACACTTTCCACCCCTTCAAACTGCAGCAAGTGCAGTCTGTGTTTTTACATCACATATTGTTTAGTCTCCAGCACAACTGCAGCATTACAGATGCAAAAATACTAAAAAAATTTTTTATCTTGACATGTTCCCCTGAGCCCTTAGTCTGCACGCAATTGTTCCAGCTAGTTGAATATACAGTCATCACCACAAACAAAAACAATTTGAACATTATATGCAGCAGTGTGTAGCTGTGGTTTGTGGAGACAGTGGGTGGACATAACTTAGTCATTCCCCAATAGTTTGCAGTAAAAAGCCAGTGGAGCATTACAGCCTCTGCTTTACAAATGAGCGGGAAATGCTGCATCCATTGATCAGTGAGCTCTCCAGTCAAAGCTCAAGAGGGTTCCCTCCTTCTGCAGCTTATTGCCTCACACATACACACACTTTTCTAGTTCACAGAGCTTCTTGCCAGCACACAGTCACGTGCACACACATACTCCCACAAACTCCCAGCATGATTCAGTCAAATATAACACACCTTTGTTTAGATGGATGCGGAGTCTGTTGATATAGAGCCAAATGAAGCTTTCATGTTTTCATTCGAACACAAAGCAGCACTTTAAATCCAAAGCCTCCTCTCAGATCTCTACTTCACACTTACTCTGTCTGTATTAATTCATTCATGTATTCATCTTTTTTCTTCAGGTTGTTGGTGTTACCGTAATCCCCATCATGGTGCAGAAGTACCAGTCACCTGTGCGGGTGTACAAGCATCCCTTTGAGCTTGTGATGGCGGTAAGTTATCTACCTTTCCTCGCTGTCAGTACCCTGTCCACATGAATATTGCATCTCATACAGGCAGAGTTATGTAATGCTTGAGGTCAGGTGCTTTGGAGGTCACTTTTCGAAAGTAGTCATTTTCTTACACTTTGAATGTGAATCATTGGAGAGGTCATGTCAACGTGATGTAATATCTTAATTCAAATTTACATGGCTGCTTTGAGTTGGATGTTTTCTTGCTGTTC